>OZ024914.1:77837030-78107030 GCA_964017125.1 Flabesymbios commensalis | reverse complement strand
TTGCAGGTACTGCTCAAGTTCTCATATTTTTGTTTAAAAAGCTTTTACCTCGGCCACATTTTATCATTGTGTTCTAATTTACGTTTGTGCTATATCAAAGTGGTGACAAAGTATTGGCTGGGATTGTGCATCTGGACCTGACACTCAATTAATCATTCAATTCTCTCGTTAGCATCATCGACACTGGAAGATAAGTATGTCACCATGTACCAACCTTACTACTACATCAAATAGATATGTTAAACTTCACAGTAAAAAGCACAATTTTACACCTTTGCTTTTGAGATGAAAGCTGTCTCTTCTTAAGCACTGTGTTGTTTAGCTAAAAAAAAATGTGTTCTTCTCGTAAAAAGCTTCGTCAATATGGTGGTAATATATACATCTGCTTGATTTGATTTATTTCGGTAAACAATACATGTAAGCATGATTATAAAAACAATCGGGGCCACCATACTGGTCACCAAGGATAAAAGACACTATGAAGGGTCTGGTGACCCTTATTTCCATAGTGGTCTCAAAAAAGTAGACCAGATGGCGACTGGAAAGGTTTACAGAAAAATTTAATTGAAAATACTTGTAAAAAGTTTATAAAAAAAAAATTATGTTGGTCTTTTAGGTAGTTTGTGAACCAGTTTTTCTGCCACTGAAGTAAAAAAGTTGTTAAAAATATTTGCAACTTTAATATTTTCAAATATAATTTCTTCTCCTTCAGACAAACTAATTTTGGAAGAGCCAGGTGTACCTTTTGACAGACCAATAGATTTCAAGGTTTTCCATAACTGAGAGGATGCCCCTTTACATTCTTCAACCTTGTCATTATAAAAAGAATTTTTGGCTTTTTTTACTTTATTTTGTATCAAATTTTTAATTTTACAAAATTGTTCATAAGAACTTTTCTGATTTGAGCGTTTAAATTCTAAAATTAATTTATCCCTCTCTTTAATCAGCTGTAAAATTTCATGTGTCATCCATGGCTCTGATCGTTGCTTTAAACAGACTTTCTTCACTGGAGCCACCTTATCGATGACTCCCGCAAATAACCCATGGAAAGCTGACCAGGCTCACCAACGTCGTCACAGTTCAAGACTTGAAACCAGTTTATTTCTTCAAGTTGCTCTATTATTTGTTCTTTTGTATAATTTTTTAAAGACCGTATAGTACCGTATAGTACTTCTGGTAACTTTACGAGTACAGTATGTCATGAAATGTTCACTTATACCTATTGGAATTACATCATATTGAGAAAATTTGATTTTATCAGAAGAAAATATCAAATCAATGCAGCTTGAACTGCTATCAGTATTTTGGTGGGAGAGTCGATAAGTTGGAACCAATTAAAGGTATTTAATAACTCCTTGAAAGATTTGTATAGAGTATAACTAGAGTTACATTTTCCCATGAAATCACAATTAAAATCACCCATTACAATCGTTTCTACATTTGTAAAGCGCTCTTTCTCAAAACAAAATTCTTCAAAAATATTGCACAATTTTTACACCTTCTCCGGTCTGTAGCACACGCCAACCAATATGGGCTTAGAGTGCGGCAGAAGGAGCTAAACCCAAACCATTTTCAGGTTGTTATGAGCTAAATCTGGTTGAACATTATAAGCCGTGTCCGATTTGACGTAAGCACTAACACCTCTGCTATTTCTGTCTCTGTCACGCCTTACAACACAATACCCTGGAATTTAAATTTCAGAGTCATTTACAGTATTAACTAGCCAGCTTTCTGTTATGCCAATTATCGATGCATTGGTCTTATTAGCAATCAGTCTGATCTCAAACATTTTAGGTAAAAGGCGTCGGGTGTTAAGGTGTATAGCATGGACACCCCTCTTCTTGAAACAGTCAAAATCGTCAGTGGTGTTTGGTGGCTCTGGTGGTAGGCCTCGCTCGGGTGATGGTGGTCCCTCCCCCTCCACACTCTGTCCGTCGTCTGGTGCGTTTCTGATCGAATCTTCCGGAAATATTGTGAGATTTTCAATTTCTGCGTTGGATATGAATGATATTTGACAACTGTTACAGTAATAGTCAACTTTAACAGATCCGCGACACATTTCGTCATACTGCTCCCGTGTTATGTCTGAACAGGCCAGATGCACCCACCTGTCACAACCGTCACATGATATCGCTCGACTGTTTGACCGTACACCTCGCTCACAATGGACACATGGGCAACCAGGCTTGCGAGATGTTTTACCCACGTTTTTTACAGCGGTAGGTCTTTGACCAGGGCTTCACCATTAGAGCAAGGATTGTGAGTCTGCACCTAAGCAGACTCAATTGCTCATTCAATTCTATCGTTAGCACCATAGACAATAGAAGATAAGTATGGCACCATATACCTACTCCCATAATTGGTATTTTTTAGGTTGATAAAATGTTTAAAAATTATAAGAAAAAACACACTTTTACACCTTTGATTTTGAGATGAAAGCTGTCTCTTCTACAGCACTGTGTTGTTTAGCACAACAATAGGGATGACGCCATATATCTGAGAAACATTGACAATCTCCAATCACCCATCTGTCGCTGAGAAAGTGGTGGGTGGGCGTTTGAAGCATGTCCCCTGACATCAATTAGGAGTGATGGTATCTAACTCACTGCTTGCCAGGGATTTATTCATTTCAAAGTTGTAATGGATGATCATTTAGTTAGAGTGCTTGGCGGGATTATTCTAGAACGGGATTCTTCATAACCATATGGTGGTAATATCTGCACTTGCTTCACCATTAGAGCAAGATATATCGTTGGAGTTCATCTTTGGCATCTCCCGTTTTATCAACTGTGGTCCGAATTTGAAATCTATTTGTAATATTTTGAGGAATCTTTTAGGGAAATTTGTGTCCTCTTGGATTGAAAGCTATTGTTGACTTGTTCTAGAATATTAGCGGCACAATGTTTCCATGACAATATCTGAGAAGGGTACAATAACTTGAAGAAAGTTCGTATTTTATTGGTAATAAACCGTCCAATTTTGTGCAAAAAATACAGTAAACGGCACTTGATTCTTGCTTTTGTTACGACATTTGTTTGGGAAGATACAAAATTAAGTACATTCCGATTTAAAAGACAAAATAAACATCTTATAAAAAAATTAATAGTTTAGTCATTTCAACGTATAGGCACAACATGTTTTCAATTATCCCCTTATGTCACATACATGCTACATTGATACTCCCTAATACTTCTGGTTTTGCAATGCAGCATACAATAGCTTACTAACACTTAATGTTCATGGTTACTTAACAGATTCAATTTGATCCTCTTGTTGGTCGTGATATTGTCACAGGAGAGATGAAGACACTAACATTTCTACTTCTAGCTGTTTTGGCTTCACCAGCAGTGAATCAATACCTGACAGGAAAAGTACAAGAGAAGCATCTTCTTGAACAAAGACAGCTGTTACTGAAAGATGTATTCACCTGCAATGAGCAGCCGAAGGTTTCGCTCATAGAAAGCCTCAAACTCTTATATCACTGTCTACGTAGACGTATTATACACTGTGATAGCAGACATCGTAAATCAATGCAATCAGCTCAACTTGCCCAAGACAACAATCGCACATATTGTACTAATATTATTCACAAAGGTGTTGACACTAGTCACCATCATACATCTTTCACCATTCAAACATTCCGTAATTTTATAATAGATACAGATTTTTTGTTGTTTGATTTTGAGTGGTATAGCCAGGTGTATCACGGCGTGTCTGTATCAGAATATAACAGAGATGGAGGGAGAAATACCACATATTATACTGGGAGGCGCTTACCATGGACCATGATTACCACCAGCAATACAGCCGTAATGACCATATCTACATTTGCTCATCTGAAATTCAAGCTACATTTATTTCACAGTATTACCAAATGGAGCTGGTATCCAAACATTAAAGCCGTTTATGCAGGCATGTTATCAGACGTGACATATCCCTTGGATCTAGTGACGACACTCCAAATGAGAAATCGTGTATTTAAGGCACTTAGCTACCATTTCATACAAGCAGATTTTAACCAAATCAATATATCATTTGACTCGATTGTCGCTTCTAAAGCTGGTATTGCTATATATGACGGACCAGGAAGCCGGTCCCCCCGTTTTTTGACCACAAACAAAGCAGCTATCAAGACAACAACGTTTTATGCTTACATTGAGGTGTATAGCTTGTCATTTGCATCAACAGCGACGTTGTATATTTATTTTTCCCAAATTGATAAGTTTTTTCCTTTGGGGTATCCTCATTGTGCAAGAAGACGGGATCAGTATGGAGCATGGTCTCAACAAAGGAGAAACACTGTATGCTTTATTATTTGGCCCTTTGTTGACATCGAATATTATCCACCAAAAAAAAGCACTGGGCCTACACATTATGCGATAAAGATTCTCAAATATATTTATGAAGGCACATTAACCACAATGACTGGCTATGTGACTCCCAAATGTCAACATGGCGGGCTATATTATGCGCCGAGTCAGAATAAGGCACTTTGCACAAGCCGTGCTGATATGTTGTTGATAAATGATGGTTCAGTTGAATTTATATTGATAGTTTGGCTTGCTGGCTATTCCAGAGGTTTTATTGTTATAAAAACAACAACGGAGTATTGCCCCACAATCTATTTAGATAAGAAATTTGTTAAGCATAATAATACCGTCGTGATAGACAGAATTATACGCTGTCAGAGATTTGTTTGTCCTGGACCAACGAGTCCACAACTTCAGATGTCTAATTTCGATCTTAAAATTTCGAATAGACCTATAAGATCTTCGAGAATATATGTAGGCACAATGCCGATGTTTGAGGATTGCGTGCCTGGGTTTGGTATGAATGAAGAGGATGCCGTATATACTGTCAGTACGACTTACTACAATCATTCACGATTTGGATACAATAAGCAAGATAATGTTTCCAATATAATTACCAAACGATATAGTGGTTATTTCCAATATCTGGTCAGTGGACGTGTTTCAGTTCCTCGTGTTTGTTTGGGAGGGCAACAACATGTGAGACCATTTGTAGTGCTAGAGCTCGCCTCATGTGGGGTTCTCCATGTAGTTTCTTAAATATTAAGTTGGTCACTTAATGACTACATTTATTCCCTGGACGACTGTTTGAATCATACTACACTTATGAAACCTGGTTCTGTGTTGACAAAACATGAAAATTATAACCGCAATTATTCTCGACACCAAATCATAACTTCATTTCGTGGTGACTGCCCACACAAGTGTAGCAATAATTCTTTTGACCTCAAAGTGTATCACAAGTTCAATGACAGTGTTGCTGTGTATGCCGCTAAAATTGGGGAGAAAATATCGCCTGGATTCAATTATCAAAGTTTTTGGTTGAGGATTAACGAATTACCAACACCTTGTCCAACTGATAAATGCGGTGTTGCTGTTACAGTACTTGGACACGATTATCTTAGACACACAGACCTAAATCGAGCTTCAGTCAAACAAAACTTGCTTTACAATAAAAGGTGATTACTACATTCCAAAGTATTTTCTCTAAAACAGGCAGTAGTCGTTTTTATATATTTCGAGTAATCACATGTACATGATGTTATTAAAAAAATTGGTTATGAAATAAAAATAGGGACATAATTGAAAAAAGAAAAGAAAGATAGTACTGTAAAGTTTATTGATTATTTATTTTAGTTTAATCGAAATATACAGTATATATAAAGAAATACTACATAATGACACTAATAAAAAAAAAACATCTTCAGTTTGATTTACGCAAAATACCAGTGACTGTAAGCCTACCTATTTTCAGGCAATCATCTTGGTTTGAAGCTCGACTCTCGTGTGAAGCAAGAGGTATGACCCTTTTAAGCAATTTTTATGATGCCACCATGAAACTCGTTCTTGACCAATATTCTGAGATATCTTCTGGAGACATTGTCTTCATCGGACTGCAAAGAAATGACCAGGTTATGTGTGCTCCTTCTTATTCATATTTGTCACTTTTTCATATTTGCTTGCGATTATTCTATACCATGTTTTAACTGTCCCACAAGGATCGATTTTAGGTCCGTTTTTATTCACAATCTATATGAATCATATACCTTTTGCTAGCACTATTTTTAAAACTATTATTTACGCAGATGACACCACACTTTTAGCCAATTTAAGTGACTTCAATTTTAAAAATAACACAAAAGTAAACATAAAGATGTTAAATAACGAATTGAACAAAATTAAGCTATGGTTAAGGGCAAACAAACTTACTTAAAATACACAGAAATCTAAATTTATGTTATTTTATCAGCCCAAAAAACGCTTAGAATTTCCAAAGATAGAAATAAACAATGAAAAAATTGAGTGTGTTGAACAATTTGATTTTCTAGGACTAATTTTGCACAAACATCTAATTTGGAAAAGTCATGTGACCAAAGTAGCACATAAAATTTCAAAAACTATAGGAATAATTAATAAATTAAAATACCAGCTCCCTCAAACAACACTCCTAACAATTTACAATTCTCTTATCCTCCCGCATCTTAATTATTGTTTACTGGCATGGGGACACGACTCTAGGCGTATCCACAAATTGCAAAAAAAGGCTATCCGAATAATAGACAAAAGTCATTTCTTTTCTCATACTGATCCCATATTTAAGAAGCTTAACGTATTAAAAATATATGACCTGCATTATGTTAAACAGCTAAAATTTTATTCTAAATATACAAATAATTGTCTTCCTGTGTATTTTCAAAATGTTACTTTCCAAACTGGTTTAGAAACTCACAATTACAATACTAGAGGATGCACCAATTTGCGAAACTCCATAGTTAAACACGAATTCTCACGTAAATGCATTAGATATCAATTACCCATTGTCATTGACAACACGCCTTTAATAATAATAAATAAAGCAACTACACACAGTATGACTGTTTTCACTGAATACATTAAAAAATGATGTATTAGTAAATATAATACTGTATGTAATATAAATCACTGTTATATATGGAACATGTTGAATCAAAATTGATTTTTTTTTGTTTTTTTTCAATGTTATTTAACATGTTTAACCATATTTCATTTTACTCTTTCATAATTTCCTTTTTCGCTCTGATGGTACCAAAGGGTCGGGTCTGCCGACCTTTTGTTTCCATTGGAGCTGAGTAAAGTGCTTTGTTTCATTCTTCCTTGTTGAGCCGAAGGGCAGCATGCGCTTACTTTACAAGTGTGCAGTTGCTGCCTGTTGGCTCTGCACAAGCTGTAGTGACATAATATTATTATATTATTATTATGATAGCATGACAAGCTAGTTTACATTTTTGTTGGGACGACCGTCTCATTATCATTTTGCTATATATTTGAAATATATTTGTATAAATCCATCTACATGTTTGCACGCTTGTAGATATTTATTATGTAATCACTGGTACAATATCGTTTTCTTTATAATCATTGACCCTTTTGCAACTTGAATATCTTGAAATTATTTTTTTTCTTGCGTGAAAGGTGGCCATAGTGGTAGCGGCATTTTTTGTCTTAACTATGGTCTCCTGACTGTTATTTGTACTTTTCACTTTATTTGTAATTAATTGTTTTGGTCAAATCAATTTCTTTTCTTCTCTTTCGTCTTCACAGGCCTGTGCAAATAAAGACTTTGTTGTTTTTTCTACCTACATATTGTCAGTTTTCAAAATTGTAAATAAATGCTTATACTTTTTTCTTTTTTTTCTGAACCATATTAAATCTGTCACAGTTATAATATTTAAATATTGAACAAGTTCGGACATTACATAATTTAAAAGTAACCAACAATTCCTTCATATTCGTTAACATCTAGAGATTAAATATTGAACAAGTTCGGACATTACATAATTTAAAAGTTACCAAAGATTCCTTCATATTCGTTAACATGTAGAGAATATACTGGCTTTCTGCTGGGTGCGTGTAGGCCCATAGTAGCCATGCAGCGACATCAGATTAAATTCGGGACAGCACTGGGTCATCGCTGCGGTTGCGAGGGCAATTGATGAGCCATGTGCAGATATTACATGTTCCCATATTCTACTCATATGTATTAACCTGATGGCCCGAGGGCATATTAGCTATATATAGCTCATTATAGATTATTTTTTTCGTTTATTCCGTTTCAATAGGTCGACATTCTACATGAGTGGTATTCCTAATAACCACTAACTACACACTCATTATACTGTCACTCCCTCTTCTTCGTCACGAATAATAGAACTCAACTGTTAGCTGTGATATCCAAATCATGCACTTTGGACTCAAATGGAACATGTTTCTCTATATGTTACAGGGTGATTTTACCTCTTGGGTTGATGGAACTCGTTTGACTCACACTTTCTGGTTTAAGCCGGATATACATAGAAATAAGGAAATTAATAGGACTATACAGATACTATCCACAAACACTACTATCACGCGAAAAGCCGGACCAGAGAGTTGGAGAGATAAACAATCGGATCAATCGCTCAAGAAAAACTGTACAGTTGCAGTTATAGATTCAGATCCCAAATTTTACATGAAGTGGTATGTTATACCTTGTAATGAAACCTTTCTAGCAACTTATATATGTCAACCCCCGGTGCACCCACACACTACTCAGTCTGTGTCGTCACCAAGCCCACATTTGGATTGTGAAGAAAACTGGTTTGGTCTTGCGAACCACAGTAAATGTTATATGATGATTAGATCACCTCTCACACTTACGTTTGATGCAGCTGTGCAATCATGTTTTCTCATGAATAGTTCATTATTGAAGCTGATATCATATGGCCAAGCGAGATCGCATGATGATATGATAAGACTAAGTGGATTGTCAAGGGAAAGCGTAATGTTTTCTACTAAGAAATTAAAATCAGGAGAGGAATCTACTTCGCTCGACTTTGCATCACTAGACTATTTTGACACGTGGAAATCTCTCGACAATGCTCACCCTCTGCTGATTTTCATTAGGCTCTGTTCAGAAAATCTATCAGAATACTGGCCAGTGTCGATGGCAGATGTGCTAGAGCGGAATATCCTTTGTTTACCTTTGTAGGAGGATCAAGGCGATGGATTGCTGATTTTTGCAGTAATTATACTAATCCAACTGATGTGAGAAACCAAGAATGAGACAAACCACCATAATGTGTAATGCAGACTATTACCAGTGTCAAGATGCTACATGTATACTATCACTTTATGTTTGTGACTCTGTGAATGATTGCTCAGGAGGAGAGGACGAAACACAGTGCGACCCTCTCGTTTTGAAGCAGGCAGTATTTTCTTTTCAAAACAATCATTTATATCTGCCTTGCTCGCTATATCACAATTGTACTGACAACCTTTGATCAATGGTTCCACCTGTCAAACTACACACAATTTGTGATGGCTTGATGTCCCATGTAATAAAACTAGACGAAAATGACAAATGTTTAAAGAGACGGGCTAAACATATACATCTGAGTCAAATGATTACCAATTCACGCTGGACAAATAAACGGGATGCTAAATATAGTGATGATCTGTATGAATTACAAAGAATGCGGATACTCAAACAGAATGAGGCCAAGAATATGACGATGCAGGTTAATCAACTCCTTGACCAGAATGTGAAGGATACAAAGGAGTTTGAAATACCTTGTAGTAAAAGTAATTATTACACAACGTTCTCTGACATTTGCAAAATCAGGGCATCTGGAGTCCAATGTGCGTTACCTGGAAGAAACATAATTTGTTCTTATATGACGTGCCCTGGTATGTTTAGATGTAGATCTCTATATTGTATACATATGTCTTTAGTTTGTGATGGGCAGATAGACTGTATATACGGCGATGATGAGGCAGCTTGCTCCAATCCATCTTGTCCTGGGTTCATGAAATGCCGAGGTGAATCCAGGTGTATTAGTCCTGATCAAATATGCGATGGGATTGTTGATTGCAGTTTATCATTCGATGATGAAATCACATGTGGCTATTGTTCCACGTTTTGTAAATGTGATGGCTACTTATTGTACTGTACTGTGGATAACATAACAGATGTCAACACTATCACTGGTGGGTCTTATAGTAAAGGTGTAGTTTTGAAAGGAAATCAAACGATCTTATCAATTGATATTTTTTCAACACTGTCATTGATTTTTACAGACGTATCGAATTGCAGAATTAAACAAATTCATTTTACGCTACATACGCACACATTTCAACAGCACATCTTATTTGGCAATTTTAGTGTCAATTCAATAAAGGATTGTACATTTTTTCGTGCAGATCTGTTAAGTAAACTCGTTGTTGTAGATATAAGTAGCAATCTTATCTCAGTGCTCAGTTCTGATCATTTACAACTGAAATATTTATCAGTTATCTATGTTAAGCATAATCCGATACTACATATACAAATAGGTGAAGGGATGGATTCTTTGCAATTTATAAATTTACAACATGTTGAATTCCGGTGGGGAATGACTTTTAGGACCAACTATTTAAAACTGAAAACAGTCGTAACATATTCAAGTTTATGTTGCTTATGGCCCAAAGTAATTGATTGTATCTATGACGGAGGACTTACAAAATGTTATGGAATAATGGAAAACATGGCATCACTTATAGCCTTCATTGCACTTACCATTTTAACTGCCACTACTGTGCTAAGTGTTTCAATTAAAACATTAAAAATGTTAATTATGAATTATAAAGTTCGAAAATATCATAATATTTGCATACTCAACCACGTAGTTGCATCTACATTCACCACTGCATGTTTAGTTTGTTTATCTATAGTTGGAATGTTAGACATTCATCTGATCAGCTGGAGGAAGAGTACAAGTTGTCATATAATAAATGGATTTTTTTCCATGTCAGTGGGAGCAATTTTTGCTTTTAAAGCTTTTTCAGTGGTGATAATTGCAATGAAGATAATATTTCCGTTTGCCCACCAATGTCAATGGTTGAAAAAAACATTTTTACTATGCTTTTTTATTTGGTCAACTTTTTTCATTTTATATTCTGTAAGTATTATTGTAGCAAGCGTCCAATATAATAACCTATTTTTTGACAAGTTTTGCTCTGTTGGTGAATGTCATATCCCAAACCATAGGAGGTTGATGTATGCATTCACATGCTCAGCTGATTGTGTATTCTTATTGACTATATTTTTTACTCTCCTCAAGACAACTCTCATTCTAAGAGAAAAAAATCGTCCAATTTATGGATACTTTTTGGAAGGAGCAGTATTGCTATGCTGTGTTTAGCTATGTACTTCCTATTATTATCGTGATGGACTGCATTTTAAGCATATATTAAGAGCAGTATTGTTATGCTGTATTTAGCTATGTACGTACTTCCTATTATTATCGTAATAGACTGCATATTAAGCATATATCAGGAAGCAGTATTGTTATGCTGTATTTAGCTATGTACTTCCTATTATTATCGTAATAGACTGCATATTAAGAATCTATTAAGAAGTAGTATTATTATGCTGTATTTAGCTATGTAGGCTACTTCCTATTATTATGGTAAAGACTGCATTTTAAGCATCTATCAACAGGTCCTGGTCCAGCCGTTTTTATATGGCCACCCATTTAAAAACCACCGTGCATTTCCGGCGAGTGTTTATAAACACCCGGGCATTTATAAACGGTCAGCCAATATGACTGGTTAACTGTACATTTAATTTCATAAAATCAGCTTTTTCTCTTAATTATGCCATATTTGGTATACTGCATAAATTAAAACAACACATCACTACTTAGTAATGAACTTGAGAAGCAGAATCTGTGAAGTACGATGCTTTAATTGGTAAAAATCTTGAAAAATAGATTTTCTGACCACCGACCCCCACCTTCTGAAAGTGTCATTGCTAAAAAATGTATACGTTGGGGGTACACTCTGCTAATACCATGATGTGGTGGATATAGTGATGGTCAAATTGTATGCGGCATTTGTATATTGTATGTGGCATCTTTTTTGTACACACGATTTAGTTCACAGAACCTATATACAATCTAGGAGCGCTGTCATTTATCCCACTTCCTAGGTAAGTTCTTCAGAAATTTACCTTACAAAAACGACATGTAGATTATCATATACTTGACTAAACTGCGTCTTCATATTGCCAATTCATATGAAGCTATACACTGTAATTTGTAGTTTTATGAGGCTGGTCACTTTGCTATTCTGCCGAAAAAAGCCAAAAGACAGTATCTGCTTACTTAACAAAAAAGCTGATAATGCTTTTTGCCTTTGCTCAGCAGTATGCGAGTGAACCAAGGCTGACCGTTTATAAACGCCCGGGTGTTTATAAACATACGCCGGAAGTGCGTTGCGACTGCTTCTGAACGCACGGTGGTTTTTAAATGGGCGGCCATTTAAAAACGGCTGGACCCCTACCTGAGGAGCAGTATTGCTATGTTGTGCTTAGCTATGTACTTTCTATTATTATCGTAATAGACTGCATATTAAGCATCTATTAGGATCCGTATTGTTATGCCGTGCTCAGCTCTGTACTTTCTATTATTATTATCATAATTAGACTGCTTTTTAAACATCTAATAAGGAGCAAAATGAAATGAATCGGGTTTTAGGCCACCTTTGTGCACATATAGGCTAAACTAGGCCAGGAGAACCTCCTGAGGATGGTGAGATGATTGAGATGACACTGCCCTCCAGACACAGGATTCGAAATTCGAGCCCTGGCGGTCTGAGGCCGAGCACGCTACCTCTCGGTCACGGAGGCTCCCCACAATACTGACTTTCACACGTGGATGGGGAAGAAACATTTTTGTTTCTTTTAAACCGCCGAGACCGGGAACCGAACCCCGAACTCTGGCGTGAAAGGCAGCGGTGCTAACCACTACCCTGGGGCCCCCGCCCCTATTAAGGAGCATGCATTGTTATGCAGTATGCAGTATTCTTATGCTGTGTTTAGCCCTGGGTATTGTTATCGTAATAGACTGCATATTAAGCATCTATTAGGATCCGTATTGTTATGTCGTGCTTAGCTCTGTACTTTCTATTATTATTATCATAATTAGACTGCTTTTAAAACATCTAATATGGAGCATGCATTTTTATGTAGTATACAGTATTGTTATGCTGTATTTAGCTCTGTACTTACTATTATTATCGTAATAGACTGCATCTTAAGCATCTATTAGGATCCGTATTGTTATGTTATGTGTTTAGCTATTTACTGTCTAATATTATTATCGTAAATAGACTATTTTTTAAACATCTAATATGGAGCATGCTTTGTTATGTAGTATACAGTATTGTTATGCTGTGTTTAGCTATGTACTTCCTATTATTATCGTAATAGACTGCATCTTAAGCAGCTATTAGGTGCAGTATTGATATGTTATGTGTTTAGCTATTTACTGTCTAATATTATTATCGTAAATAGACTACTTTTTAAACATCTAATATGGAGCATGCATTGTTATGTAGTATACAGTATTGTTATGCTGTGTTTAGCTATGTATTTCCTATTATTATCGTAATAGACAGCATATTAAGCAGCTATTAAGGTGCAGTATTGTTATGTTATGTGTTTAGCTATTTACTGTCTAATATTATTATTATAATTAAACTTTGCACTTTAAGCATATATTAACTCTTACAGCGCGGGGATCGACTTAAGTCGTCAGAATCTGACGTCTGTAGACATCAAATTTGCCAATACAATATTTCGAGAAAATAAACTCAATTTATTAAGTTTTCCACACTATATATTGAGTTCACAACTTGATATATCGAGTTGACAACTCATTATATTGAGTTGACTTCTCAATATATTGAGTTGTCACAACTCGATATATTGAGTTTGTTTTCTCGATATATTGAGTTGACAACACGATATATCGTGTTTACAACTAAATATATATCGAGTTCTAAGCTCAATATATCGAGTTGTCAGCTCAATTTTTCAAGTTGTTAACTCAATATATTGAGTTCTTAACTGAATATACTGAGTTAATAACTCAATATAACAAAGTTATTAACTGAAAATATTGAGGTAATAACTCGATATATTCAGTTATAATAACTCAATATATCGAGTTAATAAACTCAATATATCGAGTTAAAAAAATAATACTAATAATTGCAAATGTCGCTTCTGGGGCTTATGTATGTCACACAAGTCACAAGTTGTTATTGACCCTATATCCAAGGTGGCTTGGATTTATCAAGATGCTCAATGTTGCAGGTTCGGGAACTGTACCTACCAGTTTTTCACCGTTTTTAAATGTAAATGTCAATATGTCACATCTCAATATACTGAGTTGTCAACTTAATATATCGAGTTCTGATAACTCAATATATTGAGTTGACAACTCAATATATCGAGTTGTGAACTCAATATATCGAGTTGTCAACTCGATATATTGAGTTAAAAACTCAATGGTTTTATTGAGTTGACAACTCAGTATTTTGAATTTCAACTCTATATATCGAGAAAACAAAACTCAATATATTAAGTTGTCAACTCAGTATTTCGAGTCGATTTGCAACTCAATATTTCGAGAAAACAAGCTGAATATATTGAGTTTTCAAATTGATATATCGAGTTGACAACTCAATATATTGAGTTGACTACTCAATATAATGAGTTATCACAACTCGATATATTGAGTTTGTTTTCTCGATATATTGAGTTGACAACACGATATATTGTGTTTACAACTCAATATATATTGAGTTCTAAGCACAATATATCGCGTTGCTAACTCAATATATCGAGTTCTTAACTCAATATTCTGAGTTATTAACTTAATATATCAAGTTAATAACCCGAAATATCGAGTTATTACCTCAATCTATCGACTTGTAAACTCAATATATCGAGTTTAAAAAAGTCACAAGTCACAAGTTGTTAATGACCCTATATCCAAGGTTGCTACGGCCACCATCTTGGATTTATCAAGATGCTCAATGTTGCAGGTTTGGGATCTGTACCTATTCGTTTTTCACCTTTTCTTTTGAATATAAATGTCTATATGTCACATTTATATCAATAGAAGTCTTTTATTTATCATTTCGGAAATCGGTCAATGCGTGACCTAGATTCATAGAATATACAGCCGTCACATTTATTATTTAGGCAGCAAATAGTGTCGGGATTGTAGAATGATTGTGATAAATTTAGCACTTTAGCACCCCCCCCCCTCCCCCTACTTGATTTATTACACACATATGTAAGTCACACAAGTCAAAAGCTGTTAACGACCCTATATCCAAGATGGCCACGGCCGCCATCTTCGATTCCTTAAAATGCTCAATGTGGCAGGTTTAGCAACTCAGCTAATTTTGGTCTCAATGGCACATAGAAGCCATTGCTGAAAAATAGACCATAGCTGGGTCATTATTTTGGCAACTAGACTAGCTAAAATAAAAGTGTTTTTTTAATCTCTGTTGTTGCGGGATACCCCTTCAAATCATAAATCGTCCCCTTGGATATGAAAGGGTCTATCTACCACTTTGGAAAGTGGCAGATACACCCTTTCATATCCAAAGGGACGAAATATTGATCGTCATACCCTGTAGATTTTAAATTATTACGATCTATTTATGTAACATATTTTACTTATCAACCTTAAAAAGAATGATGCTGAAATTCCCTAACCCTTTAAGCCCGTCGTCCTGTATATGCTGATATGCCACTCCGGGAATTCCCTAACCACCCTTTAAGCCCCTCGTCCTGTATATGCTGAAATGCCACTCCGGGAATTCCCCAACCCTTTAAGCCCCACGTCCTGTATAGGCTGATATGCCACTCCGGAAATTCCCCAACCCTTTAAGCCCCTTGTCCTGTATATGCTGATATGCCACTCCGGGAATTCCCAAACCCTTTAAGCCCCTCGTCCTGTATATGCTGATATGCCACTCTGGGAATTCCCAAACCCTTTAAGCCCCTCATCCTGTATATGCTGATATGCCACTCTGTGAATTCCCCAACCCTTTAAGCCCGTCGTCCTGTATATGCTGATATGCCACTCCGGGAATTCCCTAACCACCCTTTAAGCCCCTCGTCCTGTATATGCTGATATGCCACTCCGGGAATTCCCCAACCCTTTAAGCCCCACGTCCTGTATATGCTGATATGCCACTCCGGGAATTCCCCAACCCTTTAAGCCCCTTGTCCTGTATATGCTGATATGCCACTCCGGGAATTCCCTAACCCTTTAAGCCCGTCGTCCTGTATATGCTGATATGCCACTCCGGGAATTCCCTAACCACCCTTTAAGCCCCTCGTCCTGTATATGCTGATATGCCACTCCATGAATTCCCCAACCCTTAAAGCCCCTCGTCCTGTATATGCTGATATGCCACTCCGGGAATTCCCCAACCCTTTAAGCCCCACGTCCTGTATATGCTGATATGCCACTCCGGGAATTCCCCAACCCTTTAAGCCCCACGTCCTGTATATGCTGATATGCCACTCTGGGAATTCCCAAACCCTTTAAGCCCCTCATCCTGTATATGCTGATATGCCACACCGGGAATTCCCTAACCCTTTAAGCCCGTCGTCCTGTATATGCTGATATGCCACTCCGGGAATTCCCTAACCACCCTTTAAGCCCCTCGTCCTGTATATGCTGATATGCCACTCCGTGAATTCCCCAACCCTTAAAGCCCCTCGTCCTGTATATGCTGATATGCCACTCCGGGAATTCCCCAACCCTTTAAGCCCCACGTCCTGTATATGCTGATATGCCACTCTGGGAATTCCCAAACCCTTTAAGCCCCTCATCCTGTATATGCTGATATGCCACACCGGGAATTCCCTAACCCTTTAAGCCCCTCGTCCTGTATATGCTGATATGCCACTCCAGGAATTCCCTAACCCTTTAAGCCCCTTGTCCTGTATATGCTGATATGTCACTCCGAGAATTACCTAACCCTTTAAGCCCCTTGTCCTGTATATGCTGATATGGCACTCCGGGAATTCCCTAACCCTTTAAGCCCCTTGTCCTGTATATGCTGATATGCCACTCCAGGAATTCCCCAACCCTTAAAGCCCCTCGTCCTGTATATGCTGATATGCCACTCCGGGAATTCCCCAACCCTTTAAGCCCCACGTCCTGTATATGCTGATATGCCACTCCAGGAATTCCCCAACCCTTTAAGCCCCTCGCCCTGTATATGCTGATATGCCACTCCGGGAATGCCCTAACCCTTTAAGCCCCACGTCCTGTATATGCTGATATGCCACTCCGGGAATTCCCCAACCCTTTAAGCCCCTTGTCCTGTATATGCTGATATGCCACTCCGGGAATGCCCCAACCCTTTAAGCCCCTCGCCCTGTATATGCTGATATGCCACTCCGGGAATTCCCCAACCCTTTAAGCCCCTTGTCCTGTATATGCTGATATGCCACTCCGGGAATTCCCCAACCCTTTAAGCCCCTCGCCCTGTATATGCTGATAAGCCACTCCGGGAATTCCCCAACCCTTTAAGCCCCTTGTCCTGTATATGCTGATATGCCACTCCGGGAATTCCCCAACCCTTTAAGCCCCTCGTCCTGTATATGCTGATCATATGCCACTCCGAGAATTGCCTAACCCTTTAAGCTTGGTTTATACAGAATATGTCAGCGCTGTACGTATGGGTTGACCTCTACTGTATTTTGACATTCAACACCTGACACAGGCCCGTAGCCATTTGAAGCCTTAGATTTCATTTTATTCGGGGGGGGGGGGTATGCCCTGGGACCCCTCTAGAGCATAGGAGGCTGGATGTGACAGCTGTCGTTTGTGAAAAAAATTGTGCATCCTCGCCGTCTGTCAATTCCTGGATCCACAACTGTCTTTATCCAGGCTTACCCCAAAACAGCATCATCTACAATATTTAGTAGAATGAATGCTTTTGTCCTGGCATATAATATAGCTCTGTAAATATATAAAATTGCACTCGAAAATCATTAAAGAATCCTTTGTCAAGTCGGTCAGCTAGAAAACGCCAAGATGTTTTTTTGGAGCTCACATGCGCAAAAGGGAATTTATTCATGTTAGTATTCATGTTGAAAATATACGTTCTTTTTTATTGAAAAAACCATGTATTGCTCAACATATGATATATCTATTCAGAGGTAGACACATAAATACAAAAACGTGATCGTAATAATATGGGTTGATTTAGCACTTTAAAGATTAAAAGCACAATTTGTGTTTATATCAACCCTTGTGCTGCTGAATTGTTTGTGAGTATTTTTTCATTCATTTGAAGCTGGAATTGCTAACGAAAATTGCTAACGCAATTCAAATGAAAATAATATTATTTCTGAACAATAGGAATCTTCCGATATACAATTTGAATTATTTGATTAAAGCGACTCAATCAGGCTGTGATTTTGTTTTGGCTTCTTAATATGACCATATTTTGTAAAAATGTCCATGCGCATTTACCAGCTAAGCAAGATACAGAGACGAAATTCCCGATTTCTTATTTCGGACAAACATGTCAAAAATAAGAAATACCACAAGATAAGTTACAAATTTTAGTGCTATTTTATTTAGTCTGAAATGAGTTTGAAATTTGCTTGAAAACGTATATATGTACGGTCTTAACAGCACAATAGTTAAAAACAAAGTCGAGTGAGCATGCCCGTGCACCCCCCCCCCCCCTCCCTTACCGACAGAAAGAAAAGTAAGAAAAGGTCCACTTTTTGCTCAAAACGACCTGACACTGTATGTATAAACAATGCCGGGTCAATCTTGGGCCACTATCTACTACGCTGGCCCAACATTAACCCACTAATTGCTTCAACATAATCGCCCAAACCGCTCATTCTCACCCTTCAACACTTCTGCCAATTGGTATAATGACTGCAAATTGTATCTGCAGGAATATAAATCAACATAATATATATCAAATATGAATGTTTAGAATAACTCACTGAGCAGTGTGTTTATTAAAATTCCTTATATACTCAATATATTTATGTGTATATTATTATCTAAAAATGATCAGATTGTCTTGAATGTGCATTAAATCCGCATAATTATATTATAACATATTATTAGGAGCCGTTGGTGTCTTTTGCGCTTCAACGTGGGAACCCAGATTTGAGAAAACATGGGGTCAAGGTGATGTTTTAACGCTGAATAATTAGCATGGTACATATAATACACATGGCCATTCATGTTATTATAGTCTAGTTGGCGTACATACATGTTATTAATACACATGACCATTCAAGTTATTATAGTCTAGTTGGCGTACATACATGTTATTAATACACATGGTCATTCATGTTTTTATAGTCTAGTTGGCGTACATACATGTTAATAACACACATGGCCATCCATGTTATTATAGTCTAGTTGGCGTACATACATGTTATTAATACACATGGTCATTCATGTTTTTATAGTCTAGTTGGCGTACAAACATGTTATTAACACACATGGCCATCCATGTTTCTATAGTCTAGTTTGCGTACATACATGTTATTAACACACATGGTCATTCATGTTATTATAGTCTAGTTGGCGCACACCTACATGTTAATAATACACATGGTCATTCATGTTATTAAAGTCTAGTTGGCGTACATACATGTTATTAACACACATGGTCATTCATGTTATTATAGTCTAGTTGGCGTACATACATGTTAATAATACACATGGTCATTCATGTTATTATAGTCTAGTTGGCGTACATACATGTTATTAATACACATGACCATTCAAGTTATTATAGTCTAGTTGGCGTACAAACATGTTATTAACACACATGGTAATCCATGTTTCTATAGTCTAGTTGGCGTACATACATGTTATTAACACACATGGTCATTCATGTTTTTATAGTCTAGTTGGCGTACATACATGATATTAACACACATGGTCATTCATGTTTCTATAGTCTAGTTGGCGTACATACATGTTATTAACACACATGGTCATTCATGTTTTTATAGTCTAGTTGGCGTACATACATGTTATTAACACACATGGCCATTCATGTTATTATAGTCTAGTATAGGCGTGCATACATGTTAATAATACACATGGCCATTCATGTTATTTTATAGAGTCTAGTTGGCGTAGAAACATATTATTATGATATAGTCTGCGTATTTTGAGGGCATATTACACCTGTATAAGTGTTCTATCTCTATTCCACTAAAATATGTATTTTTTGATGTATATTTACGATGTTTAAACTTATTTTTCGCGCCAATAAATACATTTTGAACTGAATTAAAAAAAAGATACTGTATAATTATCAAGGTGGCAACTAAGCAAACACGAAACATCACAGGGTTGGTTTAGTGTTGGCTCACCGTCTGCGATGCTGGCCCAACATCAAACCAACGCTGTGATGATGTCCGTGTTTGATGGGAAAACGATAGGCCTGATGAAGAAGCATTCATCATATCATACACTTTTCTATTAAACCTTTCAGTATGGGGATTGACTATGGACGGCAGAATCTGACGTCTATGGACGTCAGGTTCTGACGTCTATAGTCGATCCCCGCACTAAAATAGTAAAATATTTATAGTGACTTTAGACTCATAAGATAGTCATTATTCAAATGTAGCGAAAAGAGCTAATCAATACATTTACCTTTGTTCTCTTGGTTGATATAAATATCTCTCAGCGCTTCAAGGGTTGTTCTCTTGGTTAATATAAATATCTCTCAGCTCTCAGCGCTTCAAGGGTTAATGTGATCGAGTTCAGACGGCGTCATCAGCCACCGGCTCATTATCACACTGTAATCATCACATCTGAGGTTTACTATAATCGGCTCGATGTTGAGCCAGCATCGTAGACCAACCGTGGACCAACATTGGGTCCAACTTTCAGAAAGACAAGACATTGGCGTGTGACTATTACTATGATTATTATAATTGGACATTAATTACATTGGTTGCTTGGAGAAACATAATGGGATCCAATTCAAGACAAGACAATAACTTTGATTTATGCTTTGTCATCATGCGCTCTCACACCCGACATTTCCATTTTTTTATTTTCACCCTAAATTGTATAAATATATACAGTTTTATATTGTAATATATTAGTGTAAACAATCTTATTTAAATCATGTTGGCTCACAGTTACATTTCACCATTATTTAGTGTAGTTTACGGTATGTAGGCCTACTATTTGACATTTGACAACTATATTTATACGGTGTAATACGGCTTGAACCAAGTTTTGGTTAGTAAACAATCAAAAGCTGAATTATTTGTCCTTGAATCGCTCTGGATGCTGGCAGAACACGATATAACCCTTGTCAACATCATAATATGTCGTCCGTTCAAATTGAAAGTTTTTTTAATTTCAAGGAAACGAAGCGGTCCCATTTGCAAAACTTCCATTTTTTAATTTAACCGTAAATTGTATAAAATATATATTATCTGAGCTCTCGATATTTTGAGTATTTTCTAGAGCATTGCAATTGACACCATGGCCATATTGTCGTACAAGTCATTGAAGCTAACCCAGCAAGCATGCTGGTCCAATGCTGGACCACAGTGTACGATGTTGGCCCAGCATTGGACCAACATCGGGTTAATGTATCATGTTTTCTTGGAAGTAACGGCTGTTGATTGTAGATTCAACCCTTTAAGCCCTAAACACAGACATAGTCGGTTTTAATCTGTTTTATTAACAGGTTAAATCACAGTTATTGGACATCAAATGATGTTTAAACATAAAGATTGGCAAATGTTTGATCTCATATTAAACAAATATGAATAATGTTTGAAATTTAATAAAACAAACTTAGCAGTGAAAGGGTTAAAAAGTAAGTGTGCAATGAACGGTAGGGATCACAGGGTGCTTGATGGTCTGACATTCAAAGACGTACCCTTACGACGCGGGAATATTGTTGAATAAACCATGGAAAACAAAGGGTTTATTTCAATTTGAAATCATCATAAATGTCCTAATTAGCTATTTTCTGCTACATTTCAATAGCATACTTATGTTATGGGTCTACGGCCATTATAAATATTTTAATTTTTTCAGTGCGCGGACCGTCTTTACACGTCAGATTCTGACGTCTATAGACGTCAGAATCTGACGTCTATAGACGTCAGATTCTGACGTATGACGACGCTCCCCACACTGAAAGGGTTAAGGTGCAGGATTTACTGACATATATCCAAATATTTATCATCCAACTTTATATTTTACCTCCTGGTCACTAGACCTGTTCAGTCATGTGCCACCTCAACTCCCCAGGGAGCATACAGCCCAGCGGCTATATCGGCACCATGCCCTAACAATTGCGCCACGTCTCGGGTGGCTTTGCTCCACTGTATTCAAATACATGTAATGCAATGCAATGCACTGAAATGCATTTCAATGTATTAAAATGCTTATTGGAAGGCATATTTTTAGTAGATTTTGATGTAAAATTTACTGCATTTTTTTATCAAAATCAATTTTAAAATGAGAGAGAACGCCACTCACGTGAGGTGGAGCGTGTTTATGTAGCATTTTGGTCTGTTCTTTCAGGTTTGCACTTATTCACTGGTCTATATATGTATACTATATAATACCCTTAACCCTTGAGGCGCTGAATTAATTTGTAAAAAAAACATCGCAACCAAAGGGTTTTTTTCACCTTGAAATCATCATAAATGTCTTAGCTAGCTCTTTCCGATTTATTTGAATACCTATGTTTGGGGTCTACGACCATGAGAAATATTTCTACTCTTACAGTGCGGGAATCGACATTAGTGGTCAGAATCTGACCACTAATACGTCAGCTTTAATGGAACTGTCTTTATAGGTCAGAGTCTGACATCTACAGCCGTCAGATTCTGACGTATAAATACGGCTCCCGCACTGAAAGGGTTAAGAGTGTGATTCATTTGATATAATGTGAGTATTTCTATTGCACACGTATCCAGCCTAGGGCTGCTCATGGCGCCTTACATCATATTACCCCTGGTCAGTGGTCACTGGACCTGTTCATTCATATACAATGTACCATATAAACTCCCCGGGGAGCATACAGCATTGCTACTTTTTCGTACAACGATTCCCAGCAAACCCGATACATCGACCCAATGTTGGCCCACCGTCTATGACGTTGGCCCAACATTGGCCCAACATTGGGTCAATGTGTCGTGTTTGCTGAGTTGCCATCTCTGCCCCACCTGGTACTCATTTACACCTGGGTGAAGTTAAGCAGGTGATAGTGAAGTGCCCGAGGACACACCATCGAACAAGCAATTTCCCAGCCTTGAGAGGATAGAAACATGTCATGTCTCTAAAAATCCTGCACCAAGCGGGGTTTCAACTCACACAGCAAGCATTAGCTATTGTAAAACGATACGCTCTAACCATTGTGCTACATATCATATTCATCAGTAACTTAAACATGTCCAAATATAGTTCATCAATATATTTGTGGCGATGAAATATAGTAAAGCTAAATTTCAAAACAATTTAGTGAAGCGTATGACTAGGGTTATGTAAGAAGGTCCCATTGTCACCTAGGTCAGTCACAAGGGAATACAGGGTAAAATAGACTAGGAACATATATAACACTAGTCACCATAGCCACATCGCGTATCTACCCCTACAGCTAAGGGAGACGACACATCAGTTAAATTCAGAAAAAGGTAAGCGTTTATAATCATGGCTAGAGCCACATATTCCTTCAAATATTTTTGACGTTGAAAAAAGCGGAACATTATCGTATCAGACATATATAAAAAATATTGGTTGCTTTGTAAAAAAACAACAACCAAATACTGCTTTTTGCGATACACAACCATGGTATTATTTAATAATTTAAGATATTTTCTAGCATGTAAATTAATATGACGATATAAGAGTCAATAAACAATGTCATATATTTCAGGTCCATGTACGATATTCATATCGTATTTAAATAATACCTGAATGACGGGCAAAATGATTAGTCAATCTCGTCACGTGACAGACTCAGCCAGTCTGTATACAACTGCATGTTTATTATATTTTATTTTATTTGACGTTTCACTTGAAAACATACAAAAATGAAGCGGAAATAGCTTTTTATGATGATTTTAAATTGGCAAAAAACCCTTTGATTCACATAGTGTGTAAAAAAAATCATCGTTCTAAGGGTTAAATTAAAGGCTCAGACCTTATTCATTGGACGAGGTCTTGCCTAGTGTTCGTTCATTATTCATCATGTGGACGAGGTTTTGCCTAGTGTTCGTTCATTATTCATCATGTGGACGAGGTCTTGCCTAGTGCTAGTTCATTATTCATCATGTGGACGAGGTCTTGCCTAGTGTTCGTTCATTATTCATCATGTGGACGAGGTTTTGCCTAGTGTTCGTTCATTATTCATCATGTGGACGAGGTTTTGCCTAGTGTTCGTTCATTATTCATCATGTGGACGAGGTCTTGCCTAGTGCTAGTTCATTATTCATCATGTGGACGAGGTCTTGCCTAGTGTTCGTTCATTATTCATCATGTGGACGAGGTCTTGCCTAGTGTTCGTTCATTATTCATCATGTGGTCGAGGTCTTGCCTAGTGTTCGTTCATTATTCATCATGTGAAGTTTGCGATTGATTCAACAATTACAGATTCACACAAATGAAAACAAAAACACTATTTTGTTTAACTTTTTCCCGCGTTATCTTACTTACATCTTTACCCATTTAAAGCACGACAAAAATTGCTCCCAACCTACAACGCGGGAATATTTTAAAATAAACCATGGAGACCAAAGCGTTTTTCCAATTTGAAATCATCATGAATTCCTTAGTTAGCTCTTTCCGCTTCATTTGAAAGCTGTGTTATGGGTCTACGGCAATTAGAAATATTTTCATTCTGTCAGCGCGGTGACCATTTTTATCCGTCAGAATCTGACGTCTACAGACCAGCCTATCAAATCACAGCTATTTGAAATGTGTGCCGAAAAATAAAGATTTGCAAATGTTTCGTCTCAAGTTAAACAAATATGAGTAATTTTAACCCACTTGAAGTTGTGGGTCGCGGTAGCGAGACACAACTTCAAGTGGGTGACAATTAAATTGGCGTGAGAAGAGTTAGGAAATACTTGCTGTTTTCTATTTAATTAGAATTCTTTTTGAAAAATAACAGATTATAGGATGCTGTGCTGATATATTTTGATGATTGAAAACATTAAAAAAATCGTCGTATATTTCATTATAACATGCATGGGTTTGTTTTCATTATTTTAATCTCTTATTAGAGTCCGAGCAGAAATGCGGATTATATGCATTTCTGATCCGTGGCATATGTGGTTGTGTTATTTACGTTGATTAAAAGGGACATAAATGGGCCGTGGTGTACGAGTGAGCTCATCAAATCAACCAGTCAGTCATCCACCTAGCCATTCACCCATCCATGACCAGGTATCAAGATTCAGTCAGTGAGTCCTCTAGCCAGCCAGCCAGCCAGTCAGCCAGCCAGTCAGCCAGCCAGCCAGCCAGCCAGCCAGCCAGCCAGCCAGCCAGCCAGCCAGCCAGCCAGCCAGCCAGCCAGCCAGTAAACCAGTCAGCCAGTAAACCAGCCAGTAAACCAGCCAGCCAGCCAGCCAGCCAGCCAGCCAGCCAGCCAGCCAGCCAGCCAGCCAGCCAGCCAGCCAGCCAGCCAGCCAGCCAGCCAGCCAGCCAGCCAGCCAGCCAGCCAGCCAGCCAGCCAGCCAGCCAGCCAGCCAGTCAGTCAGTCAGTCAGTCAGTCAGTCAGTCAGTCAGTCAGTCAGTCAGTCAGTCAGTCAGTCAGCCAGCCAGCCAGCCAGCCAGCCAGCCATCCATCTTATTAGTTATTTTATCTCTGGCTTTGATGAGGTACATATGCATGTATCATGTATAGTATCATCAACATGTATATATCATATCGTTATTTTTAGTTAATAGGCTGCTTGTACATGTATTTTACAGCCTTATACATTTTATTATATTATACTCTGTATTTATAGCCAAATGTATTACGATGTCTATATATAATGACGCCCGTCGTCAATAAATACCTATCTATCGATTTTTGCTATCACTTCACTTACATTTGAAACCGACTTTGAACCAATGCTTATTCAATGTTGTCCGCGACGCTGGCCCATCATTAAATAACCATTGGTATATTGCAAAATCCGGGTTCAAATGACGAACAATATGCAAACCATGGAGACCAAAGATTTCTCCTTCAGTTAAATACCTATGTTATGGGTCTCCCGCCATTATGAATATTTTACTCTTTCAGTGCGAGGAAAGACTTTAGACGTCAAAATCTGACGTCCATAGACGTCAGATTCTGACGTTTAAGATCGATCCTCGCGCTGTAAGGGTTAATTAGTTTCAGTGCATTTTATCAGGTGGGATTTACTTGAATATGTCCCAACAGGAGGAGGGTTAAATATCAATAACACGAGGCGCGCCACACATGATATGATGATGATAATGGGTGATTTCAATGTCCTAATAATGAAGTTGACCACGCACTGTGATTGAGATCAGATTGAAGGTCAACAGTCAACATCTGATGAAGTCAGGAAGCGTGAAAACAACAGGCAGGCCGCACGTAGGCAGCAGAAAGACAACAGACGTAATGGTCCAGTGTCGGGCCAATGCTGGGCCAGTATCGCAGACGGTGGGAAAAAACTTTAAAACAACATTAAATAAAATATTGTGTTTATTTGGAAATGGTCCGTGAGACACAATGCACCAAACATGAGACGTTAGTCACTGGTTTAACCCTGAACGCGCTGAACATTTTTTTGTAAAAAACATAAAGACAAAAGGGTTTTTTCAACTCGGAATCATTATAAATGTCTTAGCTAGCTCTCTCTCTTTCGTTTGAATACCTATGTTATGGGTCTACGACCATTAGAAATATTTTGCTCTTTCAGTGCGGGGATTGACTTTAGACGTCAGATTCTGACGTCTAAAGTCGATCTCCGCTCTGCTGATTCATTGTTGGGCCATAATCGCAGACAGTGGCCCAGCATTATATTAACGTTGGCTTGGTGTCTTGTATTTGCTGGGATATGACCAAATGCCACCCACACCCTTTGCGTGTTAGTAGATGCTTAGCTCATTGGTAGCGTGGTTGAAAAAATTGCAGCTCTAGTCTATGGACATGTTTACATCATATGGTCATATTAAGAAGTCAAAATAAAATAACCGATTTTTTGATGATTTTAGCCTGGCCCAGTCCCTTTAAACACACATTTCGTGACTTACATTTCACCAACCCTTCTAATTTTCAGCCTTTTTTATTTGTGGATTTGTAAATGTATGTGAGTAAGAGTGTTATGTAGGAATTGAATATTATTATAGGAATTGTATATCGTCTGTAGATGTCAGAATCTGACGTCTACAGACGTCTGTTTCTGACGTCTAAAGTCCATCCCCGCGTAGTAAGGATTGGAACACAGATTGACTACACATCATACATGATATATGAAAGTAAAATAAACCTAATTATAGTAATTAAAGGTGGTCCACAAAAACATTTATTAATCTGAATCTCACGTGTTAGCTGCCCCCCCCCCCCCCCTCCCCCTCCACACACACACCTCAAGCTAAGTTAATTATGGTTTTGATTTCTCAAACCAAATGGTCATCATTATACATGAATGCACTTAAAATCAAGTTAAAGCTAGGGTAGCCCACAAAAACCTTCATTAATCTCAATTAGACATAGGCTTGTGCTTGCCCCACACCTTCCCACCCCTCAATTTTAGATAATAATTGCTACACTGATCATTTCAAGCACCAGATGTCGTGATTCATGTCATAGATCACGTGTTATCAGTGATCATGTGATATCCAATGAGCTCGGACAACGTGCAACCCACTGTTGTTTCAATGCTGGACCGGCGTTAGAGACGCCGGCCAAGCATTGAAACAACATTGAGCCAGCTTCAGACAATTATCTCTGCTATTTAACGGGAGGTGGATATAAATACTGGAAATCCTGAACAGAATAAATCAGACTCACTTCATCCGGGACACTGACTGACCCGTTTACTGTGAGCCACTAGCGGGACAAGAACAGCCAAGGTCAGTAACGATAGCTCAAGGTCAAATAATATCCTCAACTTTGTGATAGAAAATCTGTATTATGTTATTTAAACTAAACTCAAAGTAAAGGACATTTCAATGTCACTTTTAATAAATAATAGCTCGTCCATTTCCTTAATGTGATTAGAACATGTAGGTCAGTAGCTGAAGGTCAAATAAAAACCTGAACAGTTGGACAGTCAATCTGTATCACATTATTCAAAATAAACAGAAAAACGGAATTCTAAATGTCACTTTTAATAAATAATAACTCTTCTATTTCTTAAACGTCATTAGAAAGCGAATGTCGATAACGATAGCTAAAATAATAGCCTGAACATTTTTACAACAAATCCATAATACATTTTTTCAAATGTCATTAAGCAATTTTACAATAACTGTCCATTATAGGCTTAAATTCGAAGGCACCAGTAAACACGAGGAGTTGGCTCAATGTTTATTTACTGCTGGGCTATCGTCGTCGACGGTGGACCAGCATCAAGTCAACGTTAGATCCATGTGTTGCATTTCCTGCGCAGCATAGTGAATGTCTACCCCAGCAAACACGCCCCATCGATCCAATGTTGGACCAATGTTGCCCCAGTGTCGTAGACGGTGGGACAACATTGGAGCAGCATTGGATCAATGTGCCGTGTTTGCTGGGACGGTAGTGGAGTCTGCCGTAAATATTTTGACTGTGGCAGCGTTCAAGAGTCAGCTGGTTGACTAAGTCCACCAGCCTCTTCCCCCCCTCCAGCCTGATACTCCACATAGGAGGTGCTGCTGGAGTAGCAAGATCAAAGAATAATGAACCACCTATTTTAAATTTAAATGCCACTTGATTGTTTAAGCTGCATGATGTACAGAAAAATGACCCAGGGAACACAAATCCGCGAATTTATAATAAACTGCACGCTTGGAAAATGTCATAAGATTTTTTAGATTTAGCTTGAACTAGATTAATATAAAAAAATTAGCAACACAGTGTTGAATATACAAGACTAATATACAATTCAACAATATAAACAATTCAACAGCACAGAGGTCAATATACAAGCTAATCGAGGGAAGTTTATATTTCCGTTTGGACCAGGACGGTATGAGAATCAGTATCTGACACGGGACACGCTCAAAGTGATTATTTTAACTGAGTAACATCATGGACACAATATATACACATATCCCACACGGATATGATTTATTAATCATCAATTTATTTGGTATAGTATAAATAGTGTGAATTTGTATCTAGAAACTAATCACAGAATATGCGTCTAAATGTAGTACAGATTAAAAATGTCTTTTTTTTTATATTTTTTTTGTAATTTCGAAAAATATTCCTTCACATTGTAGGCCTACGTTGTTTTAGCAAAGCGTCTGTATAAACATTGTACATAATTAATATCGACTCTGGTACATGTTACATTTAGAGAGGAGCATGGCACACAGGTTAGAGCGTGGCGCTTTGCCGATGAGTGTGGCGCTTTGCCGATGTCGCTGCCTGCCGTGTGGTTTCAAATCCTTGTTGATGCACGGATTTCCAGAGAAATATAATGGTTCTCTACTCTCAATCTTAGGATATTGTTTCGGTGTTGTGTCCTTGTGCAAGGCACTTCACCCTCAAAGGCTTTCTTGACTCAGGTGAAATTAATTACCTGATAGGACAGATATAGTAATGTGGACGAATGCTAAGTTCAATGCGCCGAAATGGCTGCAGGACTGTATGCTCTCCGCAGAGTTGAAAAGGCACACGAACGAACAAGTCGAGTGACCAGGGGGGAGGGGTATGTAAAGTCCGATGATAGGTCTTCAGACTTGATATCAGACTATAAATCTGCACCTTCACATGTGCCTCTAGCACATGTGCCACAATGTCACATCTGCCAAAGTAACACATGTGACGTTCTGGCACATGTGTCACAATGTCACATCTGACACTTTGGCAGATGCAACACTTTCGTGATAATCCATAGGTTTTTAAACAAAATGGTCACCATGGAAGCGATAACTTTGTAAACACTATATATTATACGTTTTAAAATTAATCATAAGTGTTAATAACTGCTTCAATCCCATCTCAATGTGAATATATATTACTCGACTCCCAATTTAATAAACTATGTCATACCATTATTTATTAAATTAAGTCTAGTCAAAATTTCCTATGTGAAGTGTTGATACAAAAAGGCAGCTTCAATGGTTAAAACTAATTTGAGTTAACACTAAATCTAATGGTTTCTATTCCTGTGTGCGGTGATATTTCAATATCGTGCAATAATGTACAAATCAGTATCAGTCTGTATGCATACACAATGATACAAAGTAGCAATATATCCATATCATACCATATTTTCACATCATGCAATTATTAAAAATGAAATGAATCGGGCTTTAGGCCACCTTTGTGCACATATAGGCTAAACTGGGCCAGGAGAACCTCCTGAGGATGGTGAGATGATTGAGATGACACTGTCCTCCAGACACAGGACTCGAAATTCGAGCCCTGGCGGTCTGAGGCCGAGCACGCTACCTCTCGGTCACGGAGGCTCCCCACAATACTAACTTTCACACGTGGATGGGGAAGAAACAATTTTGTTACTTTCAAACCGCCGAGACCGGGAACCGAACCCCGGACTCTGGCGTGAAAGGCAGCGGTGCTAACCACTACCCTAGGGCCCCCGCCCATGCAATTATTGAGGGTCACGATATTTCATGCAATAATCTGTGGCGCGGTGTGATTTTCCCATATCATGCCATAATGGGGCATTACAGCATCCCCATATCATGCCATAGTGGGGCATTACAGCTTTCCCATATCATGCCATAATGGGGCATTACAACATTCCCATATCATGCCATAAGTGGGCATTACACCATTTTTATTGCATGCCATAATGGGGCATTACAACATTTTCATTACATGCCATAATGGGGCATTACAACATTTTCATTGCATGCCATAATGGGGCATTACAACATTCCCAATGCATGCCATAATTGGGTATTACATCATTTCCATATCATGCCATAATGGTGCTTTACAACACCTCCATAGCATGTCATAATGGGGCATCACAACATTTCTATGTCATGCCATACTTGGGCATTACAACATTTCCATATAATGCCATAATGGGACATTACAACATTTCCATATCATGCCATAATGGGGCATTACAACATTTTCATTGCATGTCACAATGAGGCCTTAGCGCATTTCCATATCATGCCATAACTGGGCATTACAACATTTTTATTGCATGCCATACCTTTTCATTATGTTGTTTGTAGATGATGACTTGGTGGTTGAGCCTGATCTACCTGGGGTTTCTCAGGTGAGTCATTAATAGAACCACAGGTGTGATGAGGGTATCTATAACAATAGAGTCTGTGTTGAGAGATCAAATGTCTTGATTTTAAGCCCGATTTATCTAATCACAATGATGGGCTTATCGTGTATAATAAAGGGGCTCAAATTAAGACCAAACATACTCTATTACTATTACCACAATGTAGCTTAAATACATTGACATCAACAACTGTATAGTAGTCTAATGGTTAGAGCTGCGAGCACAAAGTCGGGAAACATAAACATACATTTTTAAGTTGATAATTTCGTTAGCAATTTCAGACTGTAATGAAATAATTAATGGAATAATTAGTTTGAATGACACTTAGTTTGTATGTTTAAAAACATCCAGTTTGAATGTATTTATTAACAATGACAAATTAATTGATATCCTACAAATATGGCTATTGTGTAGGGCCTATTATGCAGGCTCGTTATTATAATAAGCTATATATTAATCTGAGATCATTGTTACATTTCAGCAACACATGCCAGGCTCTATCCAGTACAGGTAAAAAACTAAATCATGGTTTAAAAAACACTGAAATCACATTATTACTGATAAATTGATTGATTTTACTTATGGCCTACTATGCAATGCATAGCAACAACTGCAGCTACATAGGGTTTAATAATAACGGCTAGATACATCCCCCTAATATGCATATATATTGTATGGACATCCGGAAACGTAGACCTACACTATTTAGAAACATATCCAGATTGTTTGCTGTGAAAAGTTTGCTGCTGATACATTTTGGGGAAAAACTGTTTGAAAAAAATGTTGTATATGTCGAACGTGTTTCCTCTGTAGGTGAAACTAGTAGCCCTCCGCCTCCCGCTTCCCTACCATAACCCTCATATCAACTAGTACTGCTTATTTTCAGATATTGATGGCTGGAAACTGTATGGCGGGCGATATTATAAGGCATTCACAACACCTGTTGTTTTTAGTGTTGCCAAGCAATCATGTGAGGACGAGGGTGGTGTCTTAGCAACCACTGAAAACGAAGACAAGAATAATTATGTGAGATCCCTCGTAAGGTATGCCTATAATAACACTGGGACTACAAACTTATGACCGCTAAATCATGTTCATTTGTTGTGTCTTTCAGCTTTAACCCTCGCATTTATTGTTATTGATATCTTTCACTGAAGAGTACGTAGGCTAGGCGTGAGGAACGTTTTTGCTGAGCTAAGACGTATTATCTCTTTTATTATATCTCTCTTTCTGTGGGGTAGCATTTGGTATAGTCTGGTGTACTATAATTATCTCTCTTTCAGAGGGGTAGCTTATGGTATCGCCTGACAATCTCATTCCCTTGTGGTACGGTCTGACGGTCTACATCATTTCCTACTTGCAGTATTTGATAGGGTCTGACATATTATACGTCTCTTTTTCAGCCGGAGCATATTCTCTGGCACGACCTATTAAATCTCTCATTCCCTTTCAGCGGAGGCAGCCTGTGGTACGGTCTCGCCAAGAACACGTCCGCTGGAGCTCCACAACACACATTTTACTTCCTGTCTGGGATCCCTCTAGGATCATTTCAGCCATGGGAATCAGGTCAACCAAATAACTGGAACAACGAGCAAGGATGCGCTGAGCTGTTGTCAGACCATGAATGGAACGATATCATCTGCTCATCAGAATTCAAATATGTCTGTGAAAAAGGTACGAATGATGGTGTCCAATAAATCAATATGGGGAATGTCTGGTTTTGGTAAATATAAATATTTTTGTCAATCAATCAATCAATCAATCAATCAATCAATCAATCAATCAATCAATCAATCATTCAATCAATCAATCAATCAATATCAACTTCTATAGCGCCGAAATCATCATCGGATCGAGCTCATTTGGAGATGGAAATTGAGTTTCAATTCCAGCTTCAAATGAATGAAAAAAGTGCTCAGCTGTTATCTAATCAAGGTAAGCGTAATTCAAATAATTTAATATGGGAGATAACTATTTTTCTTCAGTTAAAGCTGGGAAATACGTCATCAATTCCAGCTTCAAATGACGACAAATAGTCTAATAACTCGACTAACCAGCAAAGATGTGCCTACTGATTTCAGAACATGAATAGAACTACAACTACTAGACATCAAATATGCCCATGAAAAAGTAGGAATGCTGGACATTGTGCTCGGACAGATTTGGAATATTTTTTATTTATTTCATGTGTACCGACATACCTATACATTTTTTACGTTGTTTGAAGCTGGGAACAACATAATTACTCATATTTGCTTAATTCGAATCTAAACATTTGCAACTTTTGATGCTTAAAAACTAGTTTAATTACATATAGAAGTGATTTGATCAGTGACTCAAACATAATAAAAACGGATGTAGTCGTGAATAGCTGTGAGAAGGTCAATTACTATATTGCTGCTGTTCATCTTTCACTAAGTAGTATCGAATGGCCTCATTGTGTGGTTAATATATTTTATTGTGGTTAACCCTTACAGCCGGGGATCGACTTCAGACGTCAGAATCTGACGTCTGTAGAAGTCAGATTCTGACGTCTAAAGTCGATCCCTGCACTAAAAGATAAAACCCATTACATATGTATTCAAATTAAGCAGAAGGAACTATCTAAGACGTTTATGACGATTTTAAATTGAAAATAACACTTTGGTCTCCATGGCTTATACAAAAATATTTCAGCGTTGTAATTAGGGTTAACCTTTTCAAGCCTGAATTTACCATTGTCATTTTCATCCACCACAAGCCGCAAATTGCTGTCACAATTCTCGACTTGTATTAGATGAAGATGACTTGTAGTAGATGACAACCGTAAAAAATATACTGTTATTTTTTAGACAGTTCCATGAAAATTTTCGTCCTGAAACCACTAGGTTTCAGGAAATTAAGTCATTCTTCAGAGATGCGAAGTGATGCTTTGATGCGTCGTGAGGGTTTGAAGGGTTGATAAATATTATGTTGTATGTTTCAGATGCAGTTGGTATAGCTTACCCCTGTTCCCTGAGGCTTATTACATATTATGTTGTGTGTTTTAGATGCAGCTGGTATAGCTTACCCCTGTTCCCTGAGGCTTATTACATATTATGTTGTGTGTTTTAGATGCAGCTGGCATAGCTTACCCCTGTTCCCTGAGGCTTATTACATATTATGTTGTGTGTTTTAGATGTAGCTGGTATAGCTTACCCCTGTTCCCTGAGGCTTATTACATATTATGTTGTATGTTTCAGCTGCTGCTGGTATAGCTTACCCCTGTTCCCTGAGGCTTATTACATATTATGTTGTATGTTTCAGCTGCTGCTGGCATAGCTTACCCCTGTTCCCTGAGGCTTATTACATATTATGTTGTATGTTTCAGCTGCTGTTGGTATAGCTTACCCTGTTCCCTGAGGCTTATTACATATTATGCTGTATGTTTCAGATGCAGCTGGTATAGCTTACCCGTGTCCCCCAGGCTGGACGGTATTTAATAGCCAGTGTTACCACCAATCATCTTCTGATTTACTCTACTGGGACGCTCTCGCTTATTGTGATGCCATATCAGCACCTCTGATGTGCTACGATGACGCCACAGAAAGAAATAACATATTGGACTCATTTGAGTAAGTATAGGCCTAGTACCACATGAAACACTAGACATTGACTCAAAGCTGTTTTTTCCCCCCATGCCTATGAGGCTCCAGGTTTTCATCTGATTTCCATCAGATTTTTATTTGGCTGTCCCTGTGTTTATTTTATATTTCAAGTGGTTATCCACTGTGCATCGTGTTAATAATATATTTAAAATCGTTATCCAATGCATCATGTTCATCATATGATTTAAATTGGTTATCCATCATGCATTGTGTGAAGATTATATTTGAAGTGATTATCCACTGTGCATCTTGCTCGTCATATTTTAAAACTGATTATCCGCTGTGCATTGTTACCATTTTATATTATTCACCACCCGCCGTGTTTATCGTATATTTAAAGTGGATATCCCACGTGAATATCATTTCCATTATCATTTATAAATAAGTCGGCTTGGATGTGGTTTATTCTGTGCCTTCTCCCGTTACTATTCATGTCTCGTCATATCGATATATTTTTCAATCAATCAATCAATCAATCAATCAATCAATCAATCAATCAATCAATCAATCAATCAATCAATCAATCAATCAATTAATCAATCAATCAATCAATCAATCAATCAATCAATCAATCAATCAATCAATCAATCAATCAATCAATCAATCAATCGATCAATCAATCAATCAATCAATCAATCAATCAATCAATTATACAATTTCTAAATTGCTTAAATCTTGAGTAAGACTGATCTCTGAGGCGAGATCGACTTTTGTAGTAATAACTTTAGACCCCAACCCTATAATACACTGTTTCAGTGATCGCTTTTGGTTTTGTTTCAGTCATAGCTTTTCGCTGATTGTTTCTGTTAGAGTAACAGCTTTTGGTTTCGTTTGAGTGACAGCTTTTGGTTCTGCTTGAGTGACAGCTTTTGTTTCTGTTCGAGTGACAGCTTTTGGTTCTGTTTGAGTGACAGCTTTTGTTTCTGTTCTAGTGACAGCTTTTGTTTCTGTTTGAGTGACAGCTCTTGTTCTGTTTGGGTGACAGCTTTCGGTTGTGTTTGAGTGACAGCTTTTAGTTCTGTTTGAGTGACAGCTTTCGGTTTTGTTTGAGTGACAACTTTTGGTTCTGTTTGAATGACAGCTTTTGGTTCTGTTTCAGTGACAGCTTTTGGTTCTGTTTGAGTGACAGCTTTTGGTTCTGTTTGAGTGACAGCTTTTGGTTCTGTTTGAGTGACAGCTTTTGGTTGATTGGTTCTGTTTGAGTGACAGCTTTTGTTCCTGTTTGAGTTACAGTTTTTGGTTGTGTTTGAGTGACAGCTTTTGGTTCTGTTTGAGTGACAGCTTTTGGTTGATTGGTTCTGTTTGAGTGACAGCTTTTGGTTCTGTTTGAGTGACAGGTTTTGGTTCTGTTTGAGTGACAGCTTTTGGTTCTGTTTGAGTGACAGCTTTTGGTTCTGTTTGAGTGACAGCTTTTGGTTGATTGGTTCTGTTTGAGTGCCAGCTTTTGGTTCTGTTTGAGTGACAGCTTTTGGTTGATTGGTTCTGTTTGAGTGCCAGCTTTTGGTTCTGTTTGAGTGACAGCTTTTGGTTGATTGGTTCTGTTTGAGTGCCAGCTTTTGGTTCTGTTTGAGTGACAGCTTTTTGTTGATTGGTTCTGTTTGAGTGACAGCTTTTGTTCCTGTTTGAGTTACAGTTTTTGGTTGTGTTTGAGTGACAGTTTTTTATTCTGTTTGAGTGACAGTTTTTGGTTGTGTTTGAGTGACAGCTTTTGGTTGTGTTTGAGTGACAGTTTTCGGTTCAGTTTGAGTGACAGCTTTTAGTTCTGTTTGAATGACAGCTATTAGTTCTGTTTGAGTGACAGCTTTTGGTTCTGTTTGAGTGAGAGCTTTTGGTTGTGTTTGAGTGACAGTTTTCGGTTCAGTTTGAGTGACAGCTTTTAGTTCTGTTTGAATCACAGCTATTAGTTCTGTTTGAGTGACAGCTTTTGGTTCTGTTTGAGTGACAGCTTCTGGTTCAGTTTGAGTGACAGCTTTTAGTTCTGTTTAAGTGACATTTTTTGGTTCTGTTTGAGTGACAGCTTTTGGTTCTGTTTGAGTGACAGCTTTTGGTTCTGTTTCAATGACAGCTTTTAGTTCTGTTTGATTGACAGCTTTTGGTTCTGTTTAAGTGACAGTTTTTGGTTCTGTTTGAGTGACAGCTTTTGGTTGTGTTTCAGTGACAGCTTTTATTTCTGTTTGAGTGACAGCTTTTATTTCTGTTTGAGTGACAGCTTTTGGTTCAGTTTGAGTGACAGCTTTTGGTTCTGTTTCAATGACAGCTTTTATTTCTGTTTGAGTGACAGCTTTTGGTTCTGTTTGATTGACAGCTTTTGGTTCTGTTTGAGTGACAGCTTTTATTTCTGTTTGAGTGACAGCTTTTATTTCTGTTTGAGTGACAGCTTTTAGTTCTGTTTGAGTGACAGTTTTTGGTTGTGTTTGAGTGACAGCTTTTGGTTCTGTTTGAGTGACAGTTTTTGGTTGTGTTTGAGTGACAGCTTTTGGTTCTGTTTCAATGACAGCTTTTGGCTCTGTTTGAGTTACAGTTTTTGGTTGTGTTTCAGTGACAGCTTTTATTTCTGTTTGATTGATAGCTTTTGGTTGTGTTTCAGTGACAGTTTTTGGCTTGGCATGGTTGATCGTGAGACCCCAGACGGTACCTACATTTGTCTGGATGGTACCTCCTCTCCTTACATAGAGTGGTACGGCGGTGCTCCTGACTGTCACGACACTGACAACCACTACGCTTATGACAACGTGGAGGGCGCCAAGTGTAAAGAGAGTAACTGGCACACAAAACCAGCAATGTGTAAAAAACGTAAGTTACAAAACCTGCAATGTGCAAAAAACGTAAGTTACAACGTGGAGGGCGCCAGGTGTAAAGAGAGTAACTGACACACAAACCCACAATGTGCAAAAAACGTAAGTTACAACGTGGAGGGCGCCAGGTGTAAAGAGAGTAACTGACACACAAACCCACAATGTGCAAAAAACGTAAGTTACAACGTGGAGGGCGCCAGGTGTAAAGAGAGTAACTGACACACAAACCCACAATGTGCAAAAAACGTAAGTTACAACGTGGAGGGCGCCAAGTGTAAAGAGAGTAACTGACACACAAAACCCGCAATGTGCAAAAACGTAAGTTACAACGCTCGCAATGTGCAAAAAACGTAAGTTACAACGTGGAGGGCGCAAAGTGTAAAGAGAGTAACTGGCACACAAACCCGCAATGTGCAGAAACGTAAGTTACAAAGCCCGTAATGTGCAAAAAACGTAAGTTACAATGTGGAAGGCGCCAAGTGTAAAGAGAGTAACTGGCAAACAAAACCCGCAATGTGCAAAAAACGTAAGTTACAAAACCCGCAATGTGCAAAAAACGTAAGTTACAAAGCCCGTAATGTTGAAAAACAACGTTACAACGTGGAGGGCGCCAAGTGTAAAGAGAGTACCTGGCACACAAAAGCAGCAATGTTTAAAAAAATTTAAGATACAAAACCTGCAATGTGTAAAAAAAAGTAAGCTACAATCACACAAAATCAGTGATGTGTAAGAAACGTAAATTACAAAAAGCAATATTTGGCTAATGCCATTTTAAAAACCAGCAATGGATAACTACGTAAGTAACACAACCCACAATGTGTAAAAAAGTAAGTCTTTGTGAGTATGTGATGGATTAAAATGGGCAGTTTTTAAAGTCCTAGGCTATATCATTTCGCATTGAATCAACGTGTTTTTAATGCTCGTCCACCGTATACGACGTTGGACCAACGTTAAAGCAACAATAATTCACGTCCTGTGTACTGGGTAAGTACGACATGAGAGTTAAATGGGATTTTAAAAACTACATTTTTAATTATAAATACAGAAATATTTATGTTGCGGGTTGTTCATCATTTTTTTGTATTTTTATTTAATTTTAAGGTTCCAAATTTCCGTCACATAAAAATCAGACTGTCATTATGTGCCTTGAAAGTGATGCATAACATAAAATACCTCGCACTTCCAGCTCCTGTCATTTTGTATACATTCAATCAACGATTCGATTTAATAAAATAACACAATTTTCATAAACTCTTTATAACACCTTCTCATATAATGTCCGACATTTACAATTATGCTCTCTGTGCGATTCTTATGACAGATTTACTGTTGCTCACGCGTTGTTGAGCTGTGCGAGTCTTGAGCCTCTTAGAAGTGTCAGCTGGGCCACCGCTACTCAGTCTATGCCCGGTCCCCTGGCTGAGTCGTTAGGCTCGCTTTGTGACAATGGGAAAATGATTATGTTATTGAGCGGATTGAATTGTTCTTACATTACAGAGTGGCAGGTTATATATGAGGACATTATCACTTTTCTCGCCACAATGTACACCAAGTTCAAGGCGAATTTAAATCGACTGTGATCGAAATGACTTTCCACGAGCTGTTCACCATACTTTGAAATGTCACAGTAATCATACGAATTCGAGCCATTTTGGGGTTAGAGTTGGACCCAGCCCAGACGGCCCAGTGCGTTGGCCCTGTGTTGATCCGATGTTGTGCCAATGTCGTAGACGGTGGACCAGCATTGGATCGACATGGGAACGACGTATTGTGCCGGCTGGGTGGTTTCAGGCAGTGTACCAGCCTTGTGCCAATTTCGGCTGTAATTTTTCGTTTGTACTTTTATAATAACATGCTGGAAGTTTTGACGCATTTATGTAATGTCAAATAAAAAAGAAGAAGATTTATTACCATTTATAATTAAAATTAGCTACGCAATTAATTATTTATTCATCCGTTAACATACTATGTAGAATTGTATTTGTATTGTCTTTACTGTATGCCATGTATAATACATGATTTTGAATAAGTCTGACCAGTAAGTAGGTCAGGTTATATAAGCCTAACCAGTAACTAGGTCAGGTTATATAAGCCTAACCAGTAAGTAGGTCAGGTTATATTCTGGTCTTCATTCACCTTGAGATGTGAATTTCTGTTGCTCAATGTGATTGAAGTGGACGGGGTTTTTTAATTAAAAAAAAATAGTATCTCAGAACGCCTGCATTGTGATGGATTATACAATTGTTAACATGTTATTTGATGTGCATCTTCATCTATCCAGTTGTCTGCCACCGGCAGAACCTGGATAACCCGTATATGTGCTATGTGTTCAGAACCCCCCCCCTCCCTCCTCCTCCCTGGCCAATTCACAGTTGATTCAGGCGGCCCAAACAATCTGACCTGAGTGTGACCTCCACGCTGCAGTCAGTAAACCGGTGACGTCATAATAAATATTCATGTTGCTCGCACCCCTCATTTTCGTACCCGCTTCACACACACCTGTTGTCAAGGTCAGACTGGTAGTCTGACGGTCAGACCTGATACGGCAAGGTGTTTGATGTGTGGCGCATAAATGAGACAATGGCGCTTAACGCCCGACCCTTTAAGCTCTCGCGATGCATTAAAGCATCATTTTACATCCATGAAAACACAATTTATTTCCCTACAACTAAGGGTTTTAGAATGAATATTTCCATGAAACTGATTTACCATTACATGGCAATTTTTTAAAAATTATCACCCACTTCAAGTCATCTTCATCCACTTCAAGTCGAGAATTGCGACAGCAATTTGCGGCTTGTAGTGGATGAAGATGGCAATGGTTAACCCAGGCGTGAAAGGGTTAAAGCGCTGAATTTTTTAATGAAAAACTATGGAGACCAAAGGGTTTTTTTCAATTTGAAATCATCATAAATGTCTTAGTTAGCTCTTTTCGATTCATTTGAATACCTATGTTATGAGTCTACGACCATTAGAAATAGGGGAGACTGGGGCACCATGAGACGGAAAAATTCAAACCCCCGAGCATATATATAATTTTCGAAATAAAACATTTTGTGACACATATGGATATGTACCCCATACTCGGGCACATTGAGACACCATCTGGGGTACCTTGAGACACCATATTAGGTACCTGAAGACAACGTGGATCTAACTAAAATCAAGATTTGTATATTACATATACATATGTAGCTAAAAATATGTGCCTGAAAAAAGTAGGGGCACATAAGTTATAAAGTGATAGCACAGAAGCGGGATACGAGGAAAATCATAGGGATATCAAGTATTGCCTGATATGGAACTAAATATTGATCATCCCAAAAAATATTTTTCATGTAAAAAATGGACCTAAGCTTACACACATGCCAAGGATGTCCAAAAGCCATTAGCAGTAGGAAAATGAAAATTGGTTAGTTTTGGTATCTTTGACCAAATGGCGCACGTACACGCAAAGTAATTTCTGTGTCAAACAGGCCTGTCTCAAGGTGCCCCATGTCTCAAGGTGTCCTAGTCTTCCCCTATTTGTACTCTTACAGTGTGGGGATCGACTTTAGTCGTCAGAATCTGACGTCTACAGACATCAGATTCTGACGAGTAAGACGTCAGATTTTGACGACTAAAGTCGATCCCCGCGTTGCAAGGGTTAACTCTATAGCTATTCCATGTGGTGCCTCTGTGAGAGACGGATGCTGTTGGGGGCAATGAGCGAATAACACACCATATCCCATCGATTTCAGGTATCAGATGATAAAATCATGTTTATCACTATCAGTCGAAAGCCATTAGCTGCCATTTCTATTCTCTCACGATAAATACAAATTTGTTGGTTTTATAGAATACGGGAATACAAACTAATCAGAGCGTATAAAATGCTCAAGTATCATATCAGAAATAAAAACTAGGGACCTTATTATTGTGACCATTATTACACCATTTTACATGTGGTGCAAAAAAAGCGACGAGTGCACTTTTAAGTTAAGCAGTTTTTTATCCTTGAAGCCAAGACTATTTTATCTTAACTTTCTATCATTTCCATTAGTAAAGTTTGGATAAATCCCAACTTTTTTAATGGAAAAGAGATACCGTTAACAACAGATTCACCCCCAAATTCTGCTTTTTTTAACAATATTGATAATATTAATCTGTCATTCGGGTTTATTTCAAAGATATATAGTCTGGATTGAAATACATTTAGCATTTTAAAGTTAGCCTACTAGATCTATAGGATCTACTACAGGACCATTTTATTGGCTTATGTGCTGGACTTGGAAAACATATTTGCCTATAAACTTTACTTTACGATGAAACTATATATGTGCTTCACTTTCTTTTTGACAGCTGGGCTATTTTCGCAATACAATATTTTTTCAATTCAAAATGCATTTGTTGTCACAATGATATAAAGAACAATATACAGTATCAAGGACACATTGTAAACACAAAGTAAAGGAAGTATGGTAACATATCAAGAGAGATTGAGGACTACGCCCTCTGGCATATGTGCCCTCGATAAAGGTAGATTTGTCCAAGAGACAAGCCAATAATAGATAATTATGCTGGAGAATAGGAATTTGTCACACAAATATTTTACATTGCAGTGAATGAAAATCTTTTTAAATCCTGTTTGTAATAAGTACAACTTGTATATATAACACTTTACCACAAACACCATAACTTGATAGATTATAGAGCGCCAGGTGTTCTACATTTATATACATGTAATTTATGTAGCTGGCCTGTGACATGTCCATGAACAATGGCGTTATTGTGCTTTTCTGTGCATAAATAGCGTGATATATTCAGTAATCGATATAGAGTTGCTGTCCACATATGGCCACAAATGACATTGATTTAATGATCAGCTGATCAACTAATCAACAGATGATATCTGAAATAAACCGTGATTTGTTTAATAATCACATCATAGCGTGCTATACTAAATCAATCCATACCTATAAGGTATTAGAAAAAAATAGTATCTCAGAACGCCTGCATTGTGATGAATTATACAATTATTAACATGTTATTTGATGTGTGACCCATAAATGAGACGATGGCGCTTAACGCCCGACCCTTTAAGCTCTCACGATGCATTAAAGCATCATTTTACATCCATGAAAACACAATTTATTTCCCTACAACTAAGGGTTTTAGAATGAATATTTCCATGAATCTGATTTACCATTACATGGCAATTTTTTAAAAATTTTCACCCACTTCAAGTCATCTTCATCCACTACAAGTCGAGAATTGCGACAGCAATTCGCGGCTTGTAGTGGATGAAGATGGCAATGGTAAACCCAGGCTTGAAAGGGTTAAAGCGCTGAATTTTTTAATGAAAAACTATGGAGACCAGAGGTTTTTTTTCAATTTGAAAGCATCATAAATGTCTTAGTTAGCTCTTTTCGATTCATTTGAATACCTATGTTATGAGTCTACGACCATTAGAAATAGGGGCGACTGGGGCACCATGAGACGGAAAAATTCAAACCCCCCGAGCATATATATAATTTTCGAAATAAAACATTTTGTGACACATCTGGATATGTAGGCCTACCCCATACTCGGGCACATTGAGACACCATCTGGGGTACCTTGAGACACCATATTAGGTACCTGAAGACAACGTGGATCTAACTAAAATCAGGATTTGTATATTACATATACATATGTAGCTAAAAATATGTGCCTGAAAAAAGTGGGGGCACATAAGCTATAAAGTGATAGCACAGAGGCGGGATACGAGGAAAATCATAGGGATATCAAGTATTGCCTGATATGAAACTAAATATTGATCATCCCCAAAAATATTGTTCATGTAAAAAATGGACCTAAGCTTACACACATGCCAAGGATGTCCAAAAGCCATTAGCAATAGGAAAATGAAAATTGGTTAGTTTTGGTATCCTTGACCAAATGGCGCACGTACACGCAAAATAATTTCTGTGTCAAACAGGCCTGTCTCAAGGTGCCCCATGTCTCAAGGTGTCCTAGTCTTCCCCTATTTGTACTCTTACAGTGTGGGGATCGACTTTAGTCGTCAGAATCTGACGTCTACAGACATCAGATTCTGACGAGTAAGACGTCAGATTTTGACGACTAAAGTCGATCCCCGCGTTGCAAGGGTCAACTCTATAGCTATTCCATGTGGTGCCTCTGTGAGAGACGGATGCTGTTGGGGGCAATGAGCGAATAACACACCATATCCCATCGATTTCAGGTATCAGATATTTAAATCATGTTTATCACTATCAGTCGAAAGCCATTAGATAGGCTGCCATTTCTATTCTCTCACGATAAATACAAATTTGTTGTTTTTATAGAATACGGGAATACAAACTAATCAGAGCGTATAAAATGCTCAAGTATCATATCAGAAATAAAAACTAGGGACCTTATTATTGTGACCATTATTACACCATTTTACATGTGGTGCAAAAAAAGCGACGAGTGCACTTTTAAGTTAAGCAGTTTTTTATCCTTGAAGCCAAGACTAGGGATATCCTCATTTTGATTTTATCTTAACTTTCTAGCATTTCCATTAGTAAAGTTTGGATAAATCCCAACTTTTTTAATGGAAAAGAGATAACGTTAACAACAGATTCACCCCCAAATTCTGCTTTTTTTAACAATATTGATATTAATAATGTGTCATTCGGGTTTATTTCAAAGATATATAGTCTGGATTGAAATACATTTAGCATTTTAAAGTTAGCCTACTAGATCTATAGGATCTACTACAGGACCATTTTATTGGCTTATGTGCTGGAATTGGAAAACATATTTGCCTATAAACTTTACTTTACGATGAAACTATAAATGTGCTTCACTCTCTTTTTGACAGCTGGGCTATTTTCGCAATACAATATTTTTTCAATTCAAAATGCATTTGTTGTCACAATGATATAAAGAACAATATACAGTATCAAGGACACATTGTAAACACAAAGTAAAGGAAGTATGGTAACATATCAAGAGAGATTGAGGACTACGCCCTCTGGCATATGTGCCCTCGATAAAGATAGATTTGTCCAGGAGACAAGCCAATAATAGATAATTATGCTGGAGAATAGGAATTTGTCACACAAATATTTTACATTGCAGTGAATGAAAATCTTTTTAAATCCTGTTTGTAATAAGTACAACTTGTATATATAACACTTTACCACAAACACCATAACTTGATAGATTATAGAGCGCCAGGTGTTCCACATTTATATACATGTAATTTATGTAGCTGGCCTGTGACATGTCCATGAACAATGGCGTTATTGTGCTTTTCTGGTGCATAGCGTGATATATTCAGTAATCGATATAGAGTTACTGTCCACATATGGCCACAAATGACATTGATTTAATGATCAGCTGATCAACTAATCAACAGATGATATCTGAAATGAACCGTGATTTGTTTAATAATCACATCATAGCGTGCTATACTAAATCAATCCATACCTATAAGGTTTCACAAAGCTAACAATCTCTACAAGAGCAACACATTTTATGACAATTGAATAATAATTAATTCATTCATTCGTGCATTAATTAATTTATTTATTCATAATTTTTTTTATTTATTCATTCATGCGTTCATAATAACTCGTTCGTAATGTATTCATAATTTCATTCATTCATTCATTCATTCATTCATTCATTCATTCATTCATTCATTCATTCATTCATTCATTCATTCATTCATTCATTCATTCATTCATTCATCCATTCATTCAGTCATTCATTCATTCACTCATTCAATCATTCATTTATTCAATCATTCATTCATCCATTTATTTATTCATTCATTTATTCGTCCGCCCATTCATTCATCAGTTCGTTGAATTGTTCATTCATTCATGTTTTCGTTCATTCAAGCAGTCATTCATCCATTCTTTCGTCCGCTCGTATTCACTCATTAATTATTTCAATCAATCAATCATTGGACTTGGATCTTTACCCTTTCATATACAATGTGGGGATATTAAATCTTTTAGCTATTACTTTTAGCTACATTTTCCTTAAACTGGATGTCTATTTATCTATGCTATGCTATCTATTTATCCCATGAATGTTTTTCAGCAAATATTGCCGAATAAATGTAGCCAAGTTGGGTTATCTATTTATCTCATGCTTGTTTTTTCTAGAAATAATGACAAATAGCTGTATGTATGTATGTTGTGTTATCCAGCTGCCTGCCCCTATGGTTACCAGGAGCATGATGGTAATTGTTACATCTTCCAAGAGAGCAGTGCCTCTTATGACGCGGCCATGTCTGGATGTGAATCACTAGGTGGCGTGTTAGCTGCTCCCACATCCGCCTCTGGTAATGATGTCTTCATGCACATGACAGGGTAAGAGAATAAATGACCATAATAATATATAACTAGAGGTAATGGTGTCTTCATGGATATCACACAGTAAAACAATAAATACAAATAATAATAATAATAATAATAATAATAATAATAATAATAATAATAATAATAATAATAATAATAATAATAATAATATTAATAATAATAATAAAATAATAATAATAATAATAATATATAACTAGAGAGAGATGATGATGTCTTCATGCATACCACAGGGTAAGAGAATAAATACTACTACTACTACTACTACTACTACTACTACTACTACTACTACTACTACTACTACTACTACTACTACTACTACTACTACTACTACTACTACTAATAATAATAATAATAATAATAATAATAATATATAACTAGAGAGAAATAATGATGTCTTCACGTAGATCACAGGGTAAGACAATACATAACAATAATAGTATATATAACTAGAGAGCGATAATGATGTCGTCATTCAAATCACAGGGTAAGACAATACATAACAATAATAGTATATATAACTAGAGAGAGAGATAATGATGTCGTCATGCAAATCACAGGGTAAGACAATACATAACAATAATAGTATATATAACTAGAGAGAGATAATGATGTCGTCATGCAAATCACAGGGTAAGACAATACATAACAATAATAGTATATATAACTCGAGAGAGATAATGATGTCGTCATGCAAATCACAGGGTAAGACAATACATAACAATAATAGTATATATAACTAGAGGGAGATAATGTTGTCTTCACGGAGATCACACAGTGGGTGATTAAATAACAATAATAATATATAACTATAGGTGATGATGTCTTCATGCATATGACAGGATGACAGAACAAATAACAATAATAATGTACAGCTAGACAGTGGTGATCATGTCTTCATGTATATGACAGGATAAGAGAATACACAACAACAATAATATATAACTAGAGAGAGGTAATCAAGTATTCATGTATATATGCCAGGATAAGAGAATACACAACAACAATAATATATAACCAGAGAGAAATAATCAAGTATTCATGAAATTATGACAGGATAAGAGAATGCACAACAACAATAATATATAACTAGAGAGAGAGGTGAACATGTCTTCATGTATATGACAGGATAAGAGAATACACAACAACAATAATATATAACTAGAGAGAGGTAATCAAGTATTCATGTATATATGCCAGGATAAGAGAATACACAACAACAATAATATATAACCAGAGAGAAATAATCAAGTATTCATGAAATTATGACAGGATAAGAGAATGCACAACAACAATAATATATAACTAGAGAGAGAGGTGAACATGTCTTCATGTATATGACAGGATAAGAGAATACACAACAACAATAATATATAACTAGAGAGAGGTAATCAAGTATTCATGTATATGACAGGATCACGAAATAAATACCATATTTCATTTGAATCTGGAAATTACGTTAGTCACCAAAAAATTCACCACCTAAACTCTCGAGTTTGGCTGAAATTATATGTGATGCTATGACCTGGCAAGGTTTTCAGAGTTAGTTATATGTGGTGCCGTGACCTGGCCTGGTTTTCAGAGTTAGTTATATGTGGTGCAGTGACCTGGCATGGTTTTCAGAGTTAGTTATATGTGGTGCTATGACCTGGCATGGTTTTCAGAGTTAGTTATATGTGGTGCCGTGACCTGGCATGGTTTTCAGAGTTAGTTATATGTGATGCTATGACCTGGCCTGGTTTTCAGAGTTAGTTATATGTGGTGCTATGACCTGGCCTGGTTTTCAGAGTTAGTTATATGTGGTGCCGTGACCTGGCCTGGTTTTCAGAGTTAGTTATATGTGGTGCTATGAACTGGCATGGTTTTCAGAGTTAGTTATATGTGGTGCCGTGACCTGGCCTGGTTTTCAGAGTTAGTTATATGTGGTGCTATGAACTGGCATGGTTTTCAGAGTTAGTTATATGTGGTGCTATGACCTGGCATGGTTTTCAGAGTTAGTTATATGTGGTGCCGTGACCTGGAATGGTTTTCAGAGTTAGTTATATGTGGTGCTATGACCTGGCATGGTTTTCAGAGTTAGTTATATGTGGTGCCGTGACCTGGCATGCTTTTCAGAGTTAGTTATATGTGGTGCCGTGACCTGGCCTGGTTTTGTGGTGCCGTGACCTGACATGGTTTCAAATGTTTTAACCCTTTAAGCCCTAACGATGCACCAAAGCATCACTTTGCATTACGGAAGAATGACTTAATTTTCTAAAACCCAGGAATTGCAAATTTTCATGGAACTGTTTTAATAAAAATAATTTCTTTTATTTTCATTTGTCACCCACTTCAAGTCATCTTCATCCACCACAGGTTGAGAATTGCGACAGCAATTTACGGCTTGTAGTGGATGAAGATAATGATAGTAAATTCAGGCTTGAAATGATTAAAGTGGTAGATCTTTGGTGTTAATAGAGCTATGGATAGAAAACGAAATTTGAAATCTTAGGATTGGCGTTAAACTTTGATCCATTTAATTGGGGACTTCATGATATACGACAGTCATATGCCTATGTATTTTATGATTATTGTTTAGCATGATATTTTTAATTTTCCAGCGGGAACAGATCCTGCTATATGTTATTATGTGTTGTCTTGCAGTGGTGGGATCTCATGGCTCGGGGTCAGGCCTACATTATTAGGCCTGTTATTATATTATTAGATATTATGTTTACAGCGGTCAGGTATCCTGGCTTGGTATCACACAGACATCAGGCGTGGCCTCCAGAACAGACACTTATACTTTTGACTACACAAACTATGAGGATACAACACCCAGCTCGTCTACACAATGTACCCAACTCAAGGCAAATGGCAAATGGTCAACTAATGACTGCACTGGACAAGCTCCATATGTATGTGCCATAAGTAAGTATAAGTTTGAATAATTAGACTTTGCTATTCTATGTTATTAGCTTATGTCGACTTACATAATTTTGCCATGTTAATGAGTCGGGGTAGGATCATTTATATTACAGAAAACACAATTATTCACTCACCGAAGATTTGCAGATAAGCAGCATTAGACCTTTATAATTAAAAATGCCATACCAGAAATTCTGCTTAAGTTGATGTCACAAAAGTTATTGTCACAAAACTTAGTACTTCTCTTCAAAAATATCAAAACCATTAAGCCTAAATGTAACTAAATTTTTCGAATATTTTTCAATGTAAAATTGTATTATATTAGGACAGTAGCCTGTGCTACAAATCAACGTGTACCTTGTAAATTAAAGCCCTGCCAGGTTATTTAATCTATAGAGAAGTGAGCTTCAAAGTACAATGCTCGATCAAACACACATATTAATATAATTCTTATCCTTATAATCTAGCTTTTAAAATACTGACATTTACAACATACCTAGTAGGGCTCAGATTACGTTAATGTCTAGGTATGTTATGCTGCTGACTATGTATTCTTCTTTGTGCACGCGCCCAGCGAACACGGGACATTCACACAATGTTGTTTCAAAGTTGGCCCACCGTCTTCGACGCTGTCCCAACATTGAAACACCATTGTGTGAATGCCCCGTGTTTGCTGGGTGAATATGCCATAATATGGAGCTGTGCCTACCCAGCAAACATGAGATGTTGGCCTAACGTTGGTTTACTGCTAGATCAAAGTCGTAGATGGTGGGTCAACAGTAAACCAACGTCTCATGTTTGTAGGGCATACCACTGATAATACTCATATTGCATATGTATTACACGTTTCAGTGAACACTTTACCCAGATACTCTATGATGCACGGATACAAATTCATTGAGTATGAGATTGACAGCTACAGTGACGTTACACTAGCAGAATGTTCCGCCCACTGTGACTCCTCCACCAATCAGGACATCGGCAGGATGTGTTATTCATTCAGCTATAACCCGTCAACAAAGCAATGCTCCACAAACACAAACCAGCATACTAACATTATCACCGAAGACGTCAGGGTGAAAGATAGCGACTGGGAGCTCTATACCTTTGGTAAATATACAGTTCCTGGATATTGTGGATCATGGATATGTTATGGACCATGGATATGTTTTGAATTTAATATCTGAAAATCTCTGTTTGTTTTCTTCGACCAGTACAACACTGAATGTTTTTTGTATGAACAATGGAGGGGGAATGTTTTTTTAAATTTGTAATCATTATAAATGTCTTAGTCAGCTCTTTCTCCTTCATTTGGATACATATGTTATGGTTGTATAGCCATTATGAATTGTTTAATTCCTCTTAGTGCGTGGACCCTCCTTAGAGGTCAGAATCTGACGTCTAAAGATGCTCCCCTACGCTAAAAGGGTTAAATCTATGTCTGTAGTCCAAGGATTTGTATATCTCGAAATGAGTCAATTTTATTCTTTCAATCCATCAGGACTTTTAAACTTCGATCCCCTTTTATAAAATTCTATAAGTTTAATAGAAAAATACAATGCACACTACAAGGGGACTATTTGTGTTTACAGAGGTTGATGTTTGTGATGTACCAGAAGACAGACAGGTGTGGCCAGGTTTTAACGTGGCAAACAAAGATTATGAGTGTCTCCCTGATGGTTTCTGCTTGGCGGACGGCGACTGCTACTATCCCAGAAATCATATGTACGGTAAGAGAATAAAGCGATTACTACTATCTCAGAAATCATATAACGGTGAGATAATAAAACGATTATTACTACCATTATTGTTCGGTAAGAGAATAAAGCGATTACTACTATCCCAGAAATTATATGTACGGTAAGAGAATAAAGCAATTATTACTATTCCAGAAATTATATGTACGGTAAAATAGTAAAGCGATTGCTACTATCCCAAAAACAGTAAAATTATGAGCTACCCTCCCGGAAACTACACACACAGTAAAAGAATAAAGTGAGTGCTACTATAAAAGACAACACATGTACAGTATGTTAATAACAAACTCTGCTACCCCCAAAAACATATGTACAGTAAGAGAATAAAGCGAGTGCTACTGTAACAAAAATATATTTACGGTAAGAGTAGGCCTATTAAATGAGTCCCAGTAATTACACGTCGTTGGTCTAATACTGGTTTAATGTTGGTTCAGCTTTGAAGTATGTGGGCCAACTATAAACTTATGTTAGATTTATGGTTCGTGTTTGATGAGGTTCTACTATTCCTAAAGTTATGTGTACGGTAATATAAAAGATAATCAACAACCGAAAAATATAGGATAATCAAATAACAACCACATGAATTGAATGTCAAAAAATTTAATGCTTTAGATTTAAATTTAACGTGGGGTTGACTTATTTGAAGAGAACATTTTATCCTTTTAGATTTTAAGGATGCGGCTGTTGAATGTCCCGTGGGATGGACTTACTTTAAGGAGAGATGTTATAAGATGTACCCGGAAGAACCATACATTAGAGGTGTAGACACCTGCCGCAGAGAGTCCGCTCACCTAGTCACAGTGACGTCACAAGAACACATGACCTTCATCTTCCAAGCATTCCTGTAAGTAGAAAATTCTATGTAATTGCTGGAACAAGGTACACTAGCTTATGACTGTGTTTACAGCAGGCTTGGGGCGAGTACTGGACAAAAGTACTTAAGTACAAGTACAAGTACTTGAACAAATGACGAGTACAAGTACAAATACTGAATTTTCAAAAGTACTTGAGTACAAGTACAAGTACTTTTAAAAGTACTTGAGTACAAGTACCGAGTACTTTGATTGTAAACTCAGAGTGTAAACTGAAATTAATTACATTAAAAGTTATTCAATGAATAATTGATTATAATATATTTTACTCCATGTTGATATATGTGACCCGATCTGGCAAAATGAGTCGTAAGTCGCACTTTGGCAAACGATTATTGAGAAAATGGAGTGGAAATACATATTTTTTTATTTAGTTTATTTTAATACAGTTGTGTGGTATTTTTCAAAAGTGCACAAATTGCCTTTTTGAACTTCAAATGCCATTTTCACAAAATAGTTACACATGCCACTGAGTTGTGTGATATACCATTTTAAAGGTTATTTTGTGTAGGTGCGGTATATTTTAATAACCCCAATATTTAAATTTGCGACTTAGACTCATTTTACCAGATCGGGTCACATATAGATATACATTAGTGATGAAAATAATATTTTATGGGACAGGCCTATTATGGATATTGCATATCTGATGCCATGTCCCAGCCAATAGTATAATAATGCAATTTCCTATCAGTGTACAAAGTATCGTATTGTATGCTACATGTAGGCCTACTATTTGGCGAATCATAATAAATAAATAAGTACATACTAGCCGATGTATTTCTGATACTAGTATATAAATTGTCTGTGTCTAAAGATTTACGTTGCAAAACACGTTAGCTTGAAAACTTGCAGTAGTCCTAATGATTGTAAAATTTTGTGCCAGTGCCGCCAACATTTGGCCGCCACTGTAATAAACGCTTCAATGAGCTTGAGCACACATTGTGTCATGGAAAAGATCAAGGCCATTGAGGGTACACGGATCACAATTCTGCCCTGAAAATCCAAAAGACAGTATCTGCTTACTTGTAAAGTAAACAGAACTGCCTTTTGGCTTTGCACGGCAGAACTGGTTTACGATAACAGGTACACTTTAGATGCTGGAGACCGTGATATCAAATCAAATGTATTACCATAATACATGTATATCCGTGCAAGATTCAGCCTGGGCATCCGCTGAGAAATTAGCCTATTATTAGTTTAAAATTTTATTTTTTGAGGATCACCTCACTGTTGTATTTATTTTTATACTCGGTCCATCATCACATTTCGGGGACGGAAAGGGTTATAGAAAGCCGCCGTAGGCCTACAATAGACTCATTATGTAACCTCACACCTTTAACCCCTACGCGACAATTATATTTTTCTCTAATTTGTAGCTATTATTGCTGACTCAATTTGTATCTTCAAAGGACAAAGTACATAATCACGATAATAAAAAATAGACAAATAAAAAAAATGACTTACCTGCTGCTTACTGGTGACCTGACACAATGTATATTGTACGTTTTAGGGTTGTTTAGTTCGCTAGACACCTGACGTCTTGAAAAAATTGTGCATAATTTTGTCCACTTTTATTTTTTTCTTGTTTTTAGTATATACCTGTATACAGGGATCCAATTTTTTTTGGATGAACCGCATTATAAGTGATTTGTAATAGGGGCCTAATGATATATAAATAATAGTGGTGTTCCGCAGTTAAAGGGTGATGTTTGCCGCCTAATTATTTTGGTCATCTTTGTTTGAACAGTACTGTTATATCATGTGTTAATCCTATGTACTTCTCGGTACAATGCTGGTTAATTATTGGCCCAATGTCTTGGACACTGGCCCGGCATTGTAGGGGACTGTATATAGGACGTCGCGTTGTCGCGGTCGTGTTTTTTGGTACTTACACAACATTGGTACTAAGTTGTAAGAGCTATGGCAGTTTTAGGATATCTTAGTCCACACAGAGTCTCTACTGCTTTATAAGATAACAGTTATAAACTACTTGTTCACTCAAGTGACATTATTTGTCCGGTGCTGGGGAAGTGTCGGCTAAATGTCTGCGCATTGGACCAATATTGTGCAAATATTATGCAAATACCGATTGATCGTCCCAACAAACACGAGAAATAAAACCTATATATGGATTATTTTTATGACTTAAAGTCATCTTCAAGGTCAAAAAGTCAATTTTAAGGTCAAATCAGCAAAAATACAATTTTTAACAAATAAAGCCAGGAACATGTGTAATACCTCTTTTTCATGGGATTTTGTCTGAAAAATCCATTTATATTACTATTTGGTGATCCAAGGTCATCTTCAAGGCCGAAACGTCATTGCCAAGGTCAAAAACAAAATGGCCGCCAGATATTTCAAGGTCAACTATGATTGCTCAACAAATGAAGCCAGGAACAAGTGTAATACCTCATTTTCGTGTGATTTTGACCGGGCAATCCATTTCTTGTATTATTTTCATGACTCAAGGTCATCTTCAAGGCCAAAAGGTCAATTTCAAGGTCAAATGAACAAAATTTCCATTTTTAACAAATAAAGCTAGGAACATGTGTAATACCCCTTTTTCATGGGATTTTGTCTGAAAAATCTATTTATAGTATTTTTTTGTTGATCCAAGGTAATTTCTCAGGTCAAAAATGTAAAAATATGATCTTTTAGGAACAAAATAGGATGAAGTCCAATACGTCTTTTTGGCGTGATTTTTGACTGAGTAATCTATTCTTGATAATATTTTGATGATAAAAGGTCATCTTTAAGGTAAAAATGTCAATTTCAAGGTCAAGTGAAGGAGTGGGATTTTTAGCGAAAAATGTCTTTTTCTTATCACTTTGGTGATTCAATGTCATCCTCAAGGTCAAATATACTTTTTTTAGCACATATTCTTGAAATTGAAGCACGTATAATACCTTGTGTTGGGTTTTATTTTGACTTAATAATCTAATTCTGTTGGGTTTAAATAATTAAACATGCTGAAGGTAAAGAGATCGGCTCGAAGGCATTGAATGGCAATTAACAGAGATGTGTTAAAGAGTGATGGAAAAGCTCTAACGGTCGATGAGGAGGTATTAAAGGGCAATGAGAAGGCGCTAAAGGACAATGAAAAGGCATTAAAGGGCAATGAGTAGGCATATTAAAAAGAAATGAGCCACAAGAGGCGTTACAGAGCAACCAGGGGCGTTATAAGGTGAGAGAGAGGCATTAAGGGGCTATGGAGAGGCGCTAAAGGGAGACAATAATGTGTCTTCGTAGCTTTTAGTTTAACGCCTCTTCTTTGCAATTGAAGGCCTTTCCATCGCCCTTTAACGCCTCTTCTTCACCCTGAACGTCCTCTTAGATTAACACCTCTTTGTTGCAATTGAAGGCCTTTATGTCGCTCTTTAATGCCTCTTCTTGACACTGAACGCTTCTCCAACTCTGCAACGCTGCTCTTTAACTCTCCGTCACATTTTAACGCTTCACCATCAATCTTTAACGCCTCCCCATGGTCCTTCGATGACTCCCCATCGCTATTTACCGTCTCTGTGGCACCTTTGATGCCTCTCATTGCCCTTCAATGCTTGTAGCTCGACCTTTATATTTCTCTTCATCGCCCTTTATAGGCTTCCCATTGCCATTTAACGCCTTTCCATCACCATATTAAAGGCCTCTTCATCGCCCATTAACCCTTTAGCATCCCCATTTAACGCATCTGCAGTGCCTTTTTAACGCCTCACTATCAACCTTTTAGTGCATCTCCATCAACTTTTAACACTTTTTATTGGCCCTTTAACGCCTTTCCGTCACTCTTTGACGTCTCCCCTTCAAAATTTAATTTTTCTCAGTTGCTCTTTAGCGATTCCCTGTCGTCTTTAACGCATTCTCATCGCCCTTAAACACCTATCCATCACCCTTTAGCACCACCGCATCACCTGTCATTTAATGCTCCCTCGTCACCCTCTAACACCATTCAATTAGCGCCTCTTCGTTGTCCTTCAACGCCTCCTTCATTGCCCTTCAACGCCTCCTCGCTGCCCATTAACGCCTGCCCATCCCATCGCCATTTAATGCATCTGCAGCGCCTGTTAGCGTCCCCCCATCACCCTTTAATGCATCTCCATCAACCTTTATTACCGTCTCAGTCACCATTTAACGCTTCTCCGTCGCCCTTTAGCAATGCTCCTTTGTTCTTAACGCTTTTTCCTCACCCTCACATGCCTATCTAGCACACTTCAACTACTCCCCATTGCCCTTCAGCGCTTTTCCATCGCCGTTTAACGTCTCATGGTCGCCCTTTAATGACTTATCATCAGCCATATAACTCTTTCCCATCATCATTTAACGCCTCACCATCGCCCTTTAACACATTCCCATCGCCATTTAACACATCTGCAGTGCCGATTATCCACTCTCCATCAAACTTTACTGCATCACTTTAACACCTCCCCATCACCCGATAACATACTTCCTTGTCACCGTTCCATAGCCCTTTCATACCACCCCGCCACCATTTAATGCATTTTGTCGCTCTTTAGCGCCCCATTTTTGCCCCTAAACGCACCATCGTTGCCTTTCACCGCCTCCTCATTGCCCTACAACGCCTCCTCATTGCTCTTTAATGACTACTCATTTTCTTTTAACCCTTTCTAGTCATTTTTAGCGCCTCCGGGGTGCCTAATAGCTACTCCTTGACACCCTTTAATGTCTCCCATTCTCTTTTAACGCCTCTTTGTCACCTTTTAGGGCCTCTCAATTGATCTGTCATGTCATATTTGACGCCTCTCCGTGACCTTTTGATGTCTTCTAGTTGTCTGCTCATTTCACTCTGATGATGTTTAATCATTAAAACCCTACTAGAATTATATTATCCAGTTAAACATGTTAAAGTTACACCAAGGCAATTTATTATATGTGCTCCAATATGTAGCATACTACGTTCAAATAATATTTGACCTTGATATTTACATTTTACCTAGAAGATAACCTCAAATCACAAAAATCATATCAGAAAGATATTTTCCTAGCTTTTTTTGTTAAAAATCATATTTTCGCTTACCTGACCTTGAAATCAATCACTAAAATAATACTATAATAGGATTTGTCAGTCAATATCCCATAAAAAGAGGTATTACACACATTCCTAGCTTTATTTGTTAAAAATGATATTTTATCTTACTTTACCTTGAAATTGACCCCTTTGACCTTGAAGATGACCTTGAATAATCAAAATAATATCAGATATGGAATGCCCAGTCAATGTTGCATGACAAAGAGGTTCCTATCTGTATTTGTTAAAAATGGTAATTTTGCTTAATTGACCTTGATATTTGACCTTGAAGATGACCTTGAATCATGAAAATAATACAAGACAGGAATAGCCCGGTCAAAATCACATGAAAATGAGGTATTACATTTGTTCCTAGCTTCATTTGTTGAAAAATCATATTTGACCTTGAAATATCTGGCAACCATTTTGTTTTTGACCTTGGAAATGACTTTCGACCTTGAAGCTAACCTTGGATCAACAAAATAATACCATAAATTGATTTTCAGATAAAATCTTATGTAAAAGAGGTATTACACAATCATGTTCCTAGCATTATTTGTTTAAAATGGTATTTTTGATTGTTTGACCTTGAAATTATTTTTTGACCTTGCAGATGACCTTGAGTCATAAAAATAATACAAGAAACGGAGTGCCCAGTCAAAATCACATGAAAATGAGGTATTACACTTGTTCCTGGCTTCATTTGTTGAAAAATCATATTTGACCTTGAAATATTTGGCGGCCATTTTGTTTTTGCCCTTAAAAAACTCCACCCAAGGGTGCCAAAGTGGCACCCGGCTGATTCCTGCTCAGGACATCCCATATAATCAGAATCAATCATAAAACATCGTCCATACCGCGAAACACGCTTGAGTAAAAAAATGGCATTTGACAACTGGACTATGGTTTACAGGACATGTCAGGACATGTCAATGCTGAATTGGGTGGATGGTATTGAGTCTGATCTACTTTACTTGTTACAGGAAGTGGGATAATCGTATATGGCTGGGCTTACGGGATATATCGGGGACGCTAGACTGGGTGGATGGTGTGGAGTCTGACCTACTGATGTGGGATGTGGAGGATGGGGAACCAAGCAGTAGTAGTCAACATCAGACAAAAACGAACAAGAACGGTCTCTGGAATGACGGTTCGATCAGCTCTGACTACCAGCCTCTGTGTGGGAAACGTAAGTGAATATAAACTACCAACCACTGTATGGGAAACGTAAGTTAGCTACCAACCTCTGTGTGGGAAACGTAATTAAATTTAAACTGCCAATCACTGTGTGGGAAACGGTAGTAAATATAAACTACAAGCCGCTGTGTGAGAAACAATAGTAAGTATAAACTGCCAACTGCTGTGTGGGAAACGTGATTTAATATAAACTACCAACCGCTCAGTGGGAAACATGAGTAAATATAAACTACCAGCCACTGTTTGGGAAACGGACGTAATTTTAAACGTCCAATCGCTATGTGTAAAAATAGACAGTCATTCAGTCAAAAATGCCAAAATTATTAATTGTAATGATCCTAAATCCTAGAGTAGTAGTATTACATTCAGTCATAAAATGGGTATATAATCCGGATCATCCCAAAAATTTATTTATACACCTGTGGTTAAAGTTTGATGTAAATCTGTACATTACCTGATTACTGTTAAGTAATCAGGGGATTACTGTTAAGTGATCAGGGGAACAGACAGACAGTGTCACCAGCCAACAAGACCAAAAACATAGCCTTCCTGTCAGAGGTAAAAATAAATTACCAGCCACTGTGTGTTGTCGTACACCATCAACCACATCTATAGCCATTGCATGTTGTGGTACACCGTGAACCACACGTTTTCTCGAACCCAGTTACTATTTATTTATGCTATATCATAGTGTCTTGTCCAGTTGGATGTCACTATTTCCTTATTTAACTGTACACCCTCTTGTCAATTTGTCCATTTTATTTCAACAGTATTCTATCCAGCTGAGTGGATGTTACTATTTATTTATTTTATTTGAATTGAATAGATGTCACTATTTGTTTATTTTATTTCGAGTTGGGTGTATATGAAAATTTGTTTTTTCCCAGCTTATTGCCCAGTTGGGTGGATGTCACTATTTGCTTATTATATTTCCCCCTGTTTTATAGTACAGCTTCTTACCCAGCTGGGTGGATGTCACCATTTGTTTATTATATTTCCCCCTGTTTTATAGTACAGCTTCTTACCCAGCTGGGTGGATGTCACCATTTGTTTATTATATTTCCCCCTGTTTTATAGTACAGCTTCTTACCCAGCTGGGTGGATGTCACCATTTGTTTATTATATTTCCTCCTGTTTTATTTTACAGCTTCTTACCCAGCTGGGTGGATGTCACTATTTGTTTATTTTATTTCCTCTTGTTTTATTTTACAGCTTCCAGCCCAGCTTGGTGGATGTCACTATTTGTTTATTTTATTTCCTCCTGTTTTACTTTACAGCCCCCTGCCCAGCTGGGTGGATGTCACTATTGTTTATTTTATTTCCTCCTGTTTCACTTTACAGCCCCCTGCCCAGCTGGGTGGATGTCACTATTGTTTATTTTATTTTACAGCTTCCTGTCCAGCTGGGTGGATGTGGATCAATGAGAACTGTTACCAGATAAACAGTGCTGCTGCCACCTATAGCTCAGCTGAGGAGGACTGTGATGCTAAAGGAGCTATTCTGGCCGTACCCCGACACGACGACCACAACAATGAAGTCAAGATAGTTGCCAGGTACGTAACATAAACCTGGTAGAGCTTACATTGTACAATAAGTGTCTCATATTGGCTGACAAAACACAGGCTCTGCAACTTATAACAATGTAGAATAAATTGTACAAGAAAGGCCTTTGCTTTTAACCCTCAAAGCGTTGAAATATTTGGATATGAACCAAGAAGTGAACAACGTGTAACTTTTAATTTGAAATCATCATAAATGTCTTAGTTAGCTTTTTCTTCTTCATTTGAATACCTATGGTATGAGTCTACGGCTACTGTATATTTTTTTTACTCTTTTAGTGTGGGGATCGACTTGTTCAAAATAATCGCCAGCACCATCATATTATCATCAAACGTTTTTCAACTGAATTACTATTCTTTTATTACAAAAATTGTGATGTTGTTTTTAACTTGCACAGTAACGTGAATGGTCATATTGGCCGAAACGTGTGAAACGAAAAACAGCTCACTTGCTTACTGACTTACTTACGCAGTGGGCAATGAATGTGTTACATTTAATAATTTATCATTCAGTGTACAGCTAGCATGTTGCATTGACTTTGTTCCGCAGTGGACAGAGAGTCTGGCTTGGTTATCAGAGCATTAATAGTGAGGGCTCCTGGCAGAGAAGTGACGGTTGGCACGGGACATACACCAACTGGGCGGGAGGAGAGGTTACCAATCTATGTGCAGTGATGGACGCCTCCAGTACGTGGCTGGCGGAGCCGTGCACAGACAGTCTCCCGTATGTGTGTGCTAAAGGTAAGCTGATAAAATACACACACAACTTTTTCCGGTCAAGATTATATGCATACAGCATCGTTGGGAAGGCGAAATGGGCTTATCTCAGCACAAGCGACGAGTGCTGAGATCAGCCCATCTCGCCGTACCCAACGATGCAGTATGTATCTTCTTGTGCGAATATTTATGTTGCAAAATTAAACTGGGCAGTGAAGTGTATAGGAGAAAGTGCGAGATGGGCTCATCTCACGATATGTCTCGTAGTGAAAGCCAACAGCATGAGTGCGAGAAGTTTCCATCAGTTAGTGTAGGCCTACGTAAACGTCATCTCACATTTTGTTCCAGATTATCATTTGGATGGGTTCCGCGTCAATGTGGGAGCATACATCCGGGGTTTTAACATGGCTGAGTTCCCTGACATCAACGTACATGAGTGCGCTCTCAGGTGTCTAGAATATCAGACAGATGTGTATCAGTCCAGATGTATTAGCTTTGACTACGACACAACACAGAAAATATGCTACTTAAGTCGGCGAAATGAAGAAACTATTCTACACGAGACAGACTGGTACCTTAGTGAACATTTCTTGCATTATGAACGAGGTGAGTAAAACAAACAAGTAAGCGTAAAGCACATGTTTGAGAGAGAAAAAACAACAAAAGCTAACAATGCTACACATGTAAAGCATGTGTTCGCTATTTCCCTGCTAGTTAAACAAACCTAATCTTTGCAGCTAACTGACATAAATTTTTCTAGATAATTAGGCTTGATTGAATTCTCTATTTCTTTATCATGTATATGCATGTTCCCCAGGGAGATCACACACCACACAAATTAACGGGTCCTGTAGCCAGAGAATAATTACTGGAATCATCGCTATACAATAAACACAACCACTACGCTTACACTTAGAAAATACAGTCAGATTCTGACGTCTAAATCGGTCCACCCATCGTAAATATTTATTTAATATGTTTACTGTATTTGTTTATTAGTGTTTGGGAATTTTGACGTGATAGACACAGATGGGTGCGTATTCCCGTTCTCATTTGAGGAAACCACACAGAGCACGTGCGATCGTCACGATGATAGCGAGGAAAGGTGGGAGTGGTGCAGCACGACGAGTGATTATAATGGAGACAAACAGAGGAGGTGGTGTCAAGGTAATGTACCTTAAAACAGCATATAAACATCTCATAAACACTGTGTAAAAACATATCAAAGAAAGATGGGCGTGGTGCAGCACTACCAGTGATTATAACGGAGAAAAACAGAGGAGGTGGTGCCAAGGTAATGTACTCATAAACACTATATAAACACCAGATTAAAGAAAGGTGGGCGTGGTGCTTTACAACCAGTGATTACAACCGAGACAAACAGAGGAGGGTGGTGCCAAGGTAGTATACACACTATATAAACACTACATAAATATCACATAAACATTACATGCAGACCATATAAGCACAAAAAAACTACTATGTCACACCACATAAGCCCCTTATCAATACCGCACTATTATAAACATCATATAAACACTATAAACATCACCTAAATGTTATTAAAACACTATGTAGACATCATATAAAACCAAACACTTCATAAGCACAACATAAACACCACACAAACACTATGTAATAAATAAACACAATATAAACACTATATAAACACTATCATCAGTACATAAATATACATAAACACAATAAAAACCATAGCTTATATAAACATCATAATAACCTGTAAAGTGTGTGTTGCAGACAGTGATGCTTGCTCTGTGAATCCTGCGGACATGGTGGCATGTCCCGGTGGTGACAGCTATGAGCAATGCCTGTATGCCGGGTGCTGCTGGGTCGAGAATGGAGACGGCAGCAGCGAGGATTGTTACTACAGTAAAAGCAGTCTACCTAGTGAGTATAAACTGTTACTACTGTCTATCTAGTGATTATATTAGATCCAAAGACTATCATTTCGGAAATAAATATTTTTAGATGAACATTTTATTTCTCTTTACATGACTGCTGTAATTTTTCACAACATATATCCAAATGAGGGTTCACATATTACCTTATTGCAATTCTGTTGTACACTGTAACATGACTGTACACTATGCTGCAAGGTACAACATGGGACGCTGGTTGTAATGATGTGTCCAATGTCAGGATAAACTGTACAGTACAACTTAGTAATGTGGTCTATTGGTGCCAGATACGGCATGTGATGCTGGCTATGACGCTGTGTAAAATGCCCTCGCCAGTTGTATGTGTAACACATATATAAAATATATATGTTATTGTACCTCTGCTGTACACTGTATCATTATTATATTTATGATACAGGTATGACATGTGACTATGGTTGTGACGCTGTGGGGTACACTAACCTGGTCAGCTGTAATGACAATGGTGTATATAAGTTATTGTACCTATGCTGTTCACTGTATCACTATTATATTTATGGTGCAGGTATGACGTGTGACTCTGGCTGTGACGCCGTATACAATGCCCTGGTCAACGGTAATGACACTGATGTGGAGGTAGAGTATTACAACACCGCCTACACCGACGCCAAGAGATTACTACAAACAGAAATACCGACAGAATTCTGGACATGGATGGACGAAAATGAAGCTGCGAGAGAAGCCATTCTCAGTGTCACATGGCCAGTGGATCCTGAGGTACAGTAGCATTTTATAATAATATTGGTCATATACAACAGAAATACAAATAGCAAATTGAATTATGTCAAGATCTTTATTTTTCACCTTTGTTCATGATTTTGATCATCTATTTACATATGGCCCACATTAGTGCAATGTGACGTGGGAAACTACAGCACTGTCCAATAAGTAATGTGTAAGATGTCGGTTGAATACCTTATTCGTCGGACATGTGCTCATTCAATGGATAATGTGTTAGCCTTTAGCCAAACAACTTACTCATTGGACATGTGCTCTATTTTTCTTATCACGTGAAAAATTAACATTGATTGTATTTTTTCACATGATCATCTAAACAGGCTAACCAAGCTATCATCGGTCGTCCCTTGACAAAAAAACACGACTGATATAGGTCGATAGCCATAAAATCTGGCCATTTACAGTTTTTGAAGGTTCTTATCAGTTATGGGACCATGTAGGAGCTACGACAGCATTCTCTTATTATCATCTACTATTCGCCACCGATTCTAACCGACATACCATATATGAACTTTGACTTAAATGTTACAGGTTCTTGCAGGTTTCTATCAGTTATGGGACCATGTAGGAGCTACGAGAGCCTCCTCTTATTATCACCTACTGCTGGCCACCGCTTTTAACAGACGCACCATGGGAGTGAAAACTCACCCCCGATTTGACAACAGTCCCGGTTACTGGTACGCGTGGAACAGTGACAGCACTTACATACAGGACACACAGGAGAGATTATCTGTAGAGCAGATAGCACTGATCAACGAGCACGAAGATGAAGCTGTGGAGGAAGCTGCTCAACAGGCGCAGTCGAGGAGAAAAAAGCGATCTACTGGAGCATCTGTCAGAGGTAAATAAGCTAATGTAATGTGAATAACTGCTGTTTTTATACCTTATAGCTTCTGCGAGGGAAACAGCTGCTTAAACAGTGTGTAGGCCTATACCATTTAGATTTCTGCGAGGGAAAGAGCTGCTTTGGCAGTGTAATGGCCTATTATTTATATTCCTGCAAGGGAAATAGCTGCTTGGACAGTATATAGGCCTATACCATTTAGATTCCTGCAAGGGAAAGAGAACTGCTTTGACAGTATATAGGCCTATACCATTTACATTCCTGTGAGGAACAGAGCTGCTTGGACATTGTGTAGACCTATACCGTTTAGATTTCTGCGATGGAGAGAGCTGCTTGGACAGTATGTAGGCCTAGACCATTTGGTTCATGTGAGGAAACGAGCTGCTTGGACAGTATGAAGACCTATACCATTTAGATTCCTGTTTGGAAAAGAGCTGCTTGGACAGTAAGTGGGCCTATACCGTTTAGCTTTCTGCGAGGGAAAGAGCTGCTTGGACAGTAAGTGGGCCTATACCGTTTAGCTTTCTGCGAGAGAAAGAGCTGCTTTGACAGTATAATGGCCTATATCATTTAAATTCCTGCAAGGGAAATAGCTGCTTGGACAGTGTGTAGCCCTATACCATTTACATTCATGCAAGGGAAACAGCTGCTTTGACAGTATAACGGCCTATATCATTTACATTTCTCTGAGGGAAACAGTTGCTTGGACAGTATGTAGGCCTATACCGTTTAGATCTCTGCTAGGGAAACAGTTGCTTAGACAGTATGTACCTATACCATTTAGATTACTGCGAGGAAAACAGCTGCTTTGACAGTATGTATAGCTATACCTTTTGAAACCATAAAATGCCACTGAAATTGATCAAATATTGTATGATAGATGATAATTAGTTTTGTCATTTGAAGCTCGGAATTGCATTAGCATACCCAACCACCAAAACCATGGCAGATTTTCAGTGGATAACACCTGGGATTGCCAATCTCTAGGAATAGTCTTAACCACTACACTGATTGAGCTGTGAGTGAGCAGAAAAAAACATTGATACATTGATGTGCACGCTCATCTCATTTGTCAATCTCATCCTCTCAATTCTCATCTCTATGTAATAATGCTTGATGTGCTTGATGGTAAATATACCATTTTATATATTCTGGGTTTTTTTTACATGGTTTGTTCCCCATGTGTTTTTCCCTGTGACAATAACAAATAATAAAGATTTGAAAATCCTCTATAACCAAGATGTGCTCTATCATGTGCCAGTGATCAAAGTTTGAATCCTCTGTCTGGAGGATAGTATCATGTGATTATCATATCACCATCTTCAGGAGGTTTTCCAGCCCTACTTTATCCTATATGTGAACAATTATGATCTGATGACGTACCACACTGGTTTATTCATTCATTCATACTTCGTAATATCCAGTATATTAATTAATTATTTATGTTACATTCATGTTACAGTTAGTGTATGTTGTGTTTATCAGAATGTAAGTTGACGAGAGGGGATAAATGGTATAACGGCCATATGAGTCAGACGGAGGGGGGGTTTGAATGTCAGGCCTGGACATCACACTCCCCTAACAATCACGAGAGTAACTCCGAGAGTAACGATCCTGCTCACTTCCCTGATGCCACACTGGAGGATGCCCAGAATTACTGCCGTAACCCCGATGACTCGTGGAAACCATGGTGTTACCTCGCCGACCCCGATGAGGAGCGATGGGACTACTGTGACATTCCATATTGTGGTGAGGCATTAACTAGCATAATTACATTACCACGCTGAAATATGTTTGTATAAACCGCGGAGACCAAAGGTTTTTTTTTCATTTTAAATCATGCTGCTACAAAGGTAGTTTTTAAACTTGTTTCTCTGCCCTTATCACAGAGTTACATGTTTGTCAGCCTTTATAAATGAGTAACATCTTTATTTTCCCTTAGAAGGATTAACATGTTTATCGGCCCTTATACACGAATGACACGGTACTGTACAATATTAAATCAATTTAAATTAATGAATAAATATTTTTTAACAGAGAACACAAAGCAGTACTGTAAGTTCCCGTTTGTCAGCCCTTATACGGGAGTCACGTGGTACAGATGTGCTGTTGAGTATGGTTATGACGGGGATGAGTTCTGTATGACTGAGGATGACCAGCTCATCGAGTGTCACCGTGAGTATATATCTATACAATAGTAGAATAACAGTTGTAAGGCTTCATCTTCGCTACCCTAACCCTTTCCGTATACCATAGTAGAATAACAATTGTAAGATTTAATCTTCGCTACCCTAATACTTTTCGTATACCATAGTAGAATAACAATTGTAAGGTTTCATCGTCGCTACCCTATTACTTTTCGTATACCATAGTAGAATAACAATTGTAAGGTTTCATCATCGTTACCCTAACCCTTTTCGTATACCATAGTAGCATAGCAGTTGCAAGGTTTCATCTTCGCTACCCTAATACTTTTCGTATACCATAGTAGAGTAACAGTTGTAAGGTTTCATCATCGTTACCCCAACCCTTTTCGTATACCATAGTAGAATAACAATTGTAAGGTTTCATCGTCGCTACCCTATTACTTTTCGTATACCATAGTAGAATAACAATTGTAAGGTTTCATCATCGTTACCCTAACCCTTTTCGTATACCATAGTAGCATAGCAGTTGTAAGGTTTCATCTTCGCTACCCTAATACTTTTCGTATACCATAGTAGAGTAACAGTTGTAAGGTTTCATCTTCGTTACCCCAATCTTTTTCGTATACCATAGTAGAATAACAGTTGTAAGGCTTCAGCTTCGCTACCCCAACCCTTTTGGTATACCATAATAGAATAACAGTTGTAAGGCTTCATCTTCGTTACCCTTACCCTTTTCACTATTTTTCCGCCACATATATACCATAGTAGAATAACAGTTGTAAGGCTTCACTTTCGCTACCCCTTTTCTCTATTTCCCTGCCACATATATTTTCTAGGCATGACAAACACATGGTGCAGCCCCAATGTTGCGCCAATGTTGGTTCTCACTCACTCACTCACTCACTCACTCACTCACTCACTCACTCACTCACTCACTCACTCACTCACTCACTCACTCACTCACTCACTCACTCACTCACTCACTCACTCACTCTCTCTCTCTCTCTCTCTCTCTCTCTCTCTCTCTCTCTCTCTCTCTCTCTCTCTCTCACTCACTCACTCACTCACTCACTCACTCACTCACTCACTCACTACTCACTCACTCACTCACTCACTCACTCACTCACTCACTCACTCACTCACTCACACACTCGATAACTAACGTCACAAAACGTTTGTATCACGCCATTAAAGCACCCCTCACAATGTGAAGTTGACTGGAAGTCAGATAAACTACCGTTTCTCGCGTGTTCACTACATCATCATCTGTCTCGCCACATACATCACGGTGCATGACTATCATTTCAAGTGACTGTGCACTGGGAGAAAATTACGCAGATACAGTGACACCTGTCTTTGGGGACCAAAAAAGCACGAGACAATGTTAGGTTAATGCTTAATGCTATATTCTGCTCCACAGACATGTTTGAAGATGATAATGTATTAGATTATGGTTTTATTACTAATGATACATTCTGTTCAACAGATATGTTTGAAGATAATAATGTATTAGATGCTGGTTTTATTACTAATGATATATTCTGTTCAACAGATATGTTTGAAGATAATAATGTATTAGATGCCGGTTTTATTACTAATGATATATTCTGTTCAACAGACATGTTTGAAGATGACGATATAGTAGATGATGGTTGTATTACTAATGATATATTCTGTTCCACAGATATGTTTGAAAATGATAATATAGTAGATGAGGGGTGTGAGTTCCCATTCACCTGGGAGGAGACTGGGGAAACCTATAACAGTTGTGTTGGGGAAGATAATCCTTGGTGCGCGTCTGGTTCTCAGGGGAATGTGGTGCCGGCTGACAGCAAAAATGACTACGTCAGATTCTGCTTAGGTGAAAAGCCAGTTTATCAAAATGAATATACATAGTAAAAAATAAATAATCCAATCTAAGGTAAGGTAAAATTTTATTTTTTCAATTAGCGTTTCAAAAGGCAAACAAGGGGAATTAATTATTTACATGCATGTTCAACACATTGGCTGTATAAGATCTGTAATTGTGTCTAATAGTTGTTTGTATTTGTATCAGATAGATGAATGTTGTTTTTGTAGATGATTATGGTTTGGGTTCGAACATGTACACCTGGGACAGCGTGATTAACGACCCACTGAGAAAGAAAGACTTCAAGAACGTCATGAATACCTTTCTGGAGAGATGTGCTGACTACTTCACTGAACAAGAAGACATACCTTTCCCACCGAGGGATGACGGGGCTAACGCTTTTGAATCTATCGATTACTACATCCAGAAATTTGAAGACCCGGAGACCAAGAAATATTTTAATTACTTCCCCACATTTACTGCAGAATGGCCGATTCTTCTTCACCTGATTAATGATATGCCTGTGGAGGAAAGTGAATGGATTTGGCAAAGATGGGTGAATAATGAGAACCTGATCACATACAGTCATTACTCTAAAGAGGGGCTGGATAACCCAGAGATCTTCTGTCGTCCAAGGAAGTTTAGTCCGCTCGGGAGTGTAATCTACTGGAAGGAGGAGGGCGGTATCTGTGGCCAGCACTCCCTCATACATAAAGCTACAGGGGCTGCTCTGGGCTGCCCTGGTAACCAACTGAGTCAACCTGGACATCTAGCCCTGTTTCAGATTCATCATCACCCATTTGAAACCGATATAATGGAAGGACCTTATTATATAGACGGGCATCAGTGGATCGGTGGCGGTGAGTTCAATGTTGACAGTAGTCGCTTCGCAGTGACTGACCATCATCAGCTGACGTTATCTGGTCAAGCTGACTACAGACTCGTGAATTATAACTTTGAAGAGGGTATTGTTCACACTATGAATCAGGGATATGAACAGTTCATCAAGGGAAGGCGGGTGCTGAACATCTTCAACAAAGTAGACGAGGCGCAGAAGCGGGTTGTCCTTGGTCACCTTGTGACTCAGCTAGAGGAGACCCCATATCACACCCATATATGGTATGAGATCGCTGATTACCTCTCCGGTAAACACTGGACGGTAGGTGCCGATGGTTACCGCTACTCTAAGTTCTGCCGTAGCATCCCTGACCTGGACAGTTACCGCCAACGCTTACTGACACTGGCTGAGGCGACATTTAGAGACAAGCAGATCTATCTCCATGTGTATCTGACAACTGTCACTAGGATTGTCTACCCGGCCGCTTGCTGCTCTGTACATCCAGACTACGCCGCCAGCCTTAGCAGCATAGCCGACAGTCTGGATGACTGGGGTGAGGCCTATGGGGATTTTGTCAGAATGCATTACCTCAAGTGTGAGGCCGTGGAGGGGAACTTAGACCAGGCTACGTCTACTGTAAGTAGAAAATATATATGTATATTATAATGTTATGTCAATGGAGGAGAACTTAAACCAGACTTCGTCTAGTAAGTGGAAGATGTATGTGTATATTAAACATGTTGTAATGTCAATAGAGGAGAACTTTGACCAGGTCATGTCTACAGTAAGTAGAAGATATATATGTATATTATATTGTAATGTCATTAGAGGACATCTCAGACCAGGCCACGTCTACTGTGACTGGACGATATACGTGTATATTAAACATATGTGTTGCTACCGGACGTGCAAATATCACTTATTATGAACGTAGCCAAAGTATTATCGAGCTTAAGGCAGCTTATCATCATGCAATTGGTTTAATCACGTGACCGTGTATTATTAATTAATAATACACGGCTAGGCCTAACCTTACAAAAACTACATAGCACATAGAGGATTCAATCTCCCTTCTCAAAGTTTATTTATGCTATAATTTCGGGAAAACTGAAAGGATTAACTCACGGTTTATTCAATCTTGTTTTTGTGACATAATCACTTTCTAAGAACACATTTTGACGACAGATTTTACCATAAGTGCCTTAAACGACGTTTCAAATGGAGCTCAAGTGTAGCGATGCTGAGCTGTAGTCTAGTCTATCTAGATTTTGCCTTGGCCGTAACTCTACGCGGATCCAGCATAGGGCGTAGCTGGCGTACGCCCCCCCTCCTCATTAGTGAAAATATTGCATTTTCATGCATTTTTAGGAAAAAAGTGAAGCTAACACCCCTTTTTTCAGCCAAAATGTGATTTACGCCCCCTCCTCTTGCACATTCTAGATTAGACTAAGCCCATAGGCCTATACAGATCATTAGAAATAGCAAGCACGACAACCATTTGAGCCACATGATAATTTGTAATGTTTTTGGAGACAATAAAGAATTGAGAGGTATGTTCAATAAACAGAATAAGACATCGTTGTCTGAAAATTTGAACTCGTATCATAACGCTCAGAGCTGTAATAGCACTCGACTTCGTCTCGTGCTATTACAGCTCTGAGCGTTACGATACTCGTTCCAATTTTGAGACAACGATGTATTATTAGATAATATTAAATCTATTGTAATGTCAATAAAGGACCCCTTAGATCAGGCTATGTCTACAGTAAGTAGACAATATATGTAAATTTAACAAATTGTAATGTCAATAAAGAACACCTTAGACCAGGCCGCGTCTGTAAGTTGTTATCGATATACTATAGATCTGGTAATTTTTGTGTGTTTTAATTTTCGTGAATTTATGATTTTACTTTTTTTACATGAAGTTTAGATTTCGTGAATTTTCATTTTTCTTCAGTAACGCTACTATAATAATAATTTTCTCCAGATTCTTGAATTCCTCCGCAAGAAATTAGTGAAAATTAAAATCTCACGAATATTACCAGATCTACGGTAATATGCAATTGGTGTTCATTTGCGTGTGATTTGAAAATATTCTGCACTCATATGACACGGTTTGCATGTGATCTGTAAATATTTCAGATGCTTAAAGACTTGGTGAAGAAACCGGCGAGCTCCACATCTACTGAGAACAAGGATCACTTCAAGTGGGTGTTTGACGAGGACATGGGGTTCTTCCTGGGTAGAACACCTCCAGATGTGGATGGTGCCATTACATTTATAGAGGCTCTGGCTGATGAAGTCCCACACGTGGAGGTAAATATGAAAAGCCCAGCTCGAGCTGTTATAGAAATAAAATTGCAGTCCCAATAAGTATATGGTGTTACGTCAATATACTTCGCAGAGAAGATGTATATTTCACAGAGGAGAAACACAAAACAAGCACACTACCATGTTTTATTTTTTCCTTAGCACGTGTCGTACTTTTTATATACAATTTTAATACAATTTAAAGTACTGTCTATTACCATAAGACGTTTAATATATTCATACTGGTATATTATGTATAAAATAATATATAAATATAATACATAATTCCTCTATTCACAATTCTCATTTATGTTTAGCATTATTTATAGCACTTACCAACTTTATTATTGTTATATATTTTTACGTGACATAATTATTTATGATTTTGTCGCAGGTTGGGTCTAAGGTGTAGGCCCTAAAGTCCATACTATCATTATCATTCATTTTACTACAGTGAGATAACTGCTATGTTTGGCACAGGTTTGGTCTAAGGTCTGGTTCCTTATTCTTAAACACCATCATTATTATTTATGTTAATCACGTTACATAATTACTATGTTTGTCACAAGTTGGGTCTAAGGTGTTGAGTATAAATTATCATATACCAACAGTATTATTTATATTACTTGTTTGGCATAATTGCACTGTTTGTCACAGGTTTGGTCTAAGGGCTGGGTCTTCATTTCTCATATACCAAAATCAGTGTTTCATCTAGGATTCAGAAGGGGCATGGCGCCACAGATCATTGGGGGCACCTTATCATGCCCGCCGGGCACCCAGTTGACTCGGTTGGGCATTTCCAACACCCCTCCCCCCCTAATTAAGGGTACAAACAGAATCAGATAAGTATGTAGACATCGCCAGTTATTACCCCTATGTACACAAGTCGTTATTAGGTATTGTGTCATAGGTGTGAAAGCGAGACATAAGTGATCGGGGTGTTTTCCACTGTGACAATGGCCTAGGTGGATTAAATATGACGTAACAATAGTTTAATGAGGCACTTCACTGTCTGAATATTAGAAGGGCAACAAGGCGCACCTGAAGGGCAACATGGCACACAAGATGGGCAACATGGCGCACACGAAGGGCAACATGGCGCTCACAAAAGGCAACATGGCACTGCGCCATGTTAGAAATGGCTAGATGAAACACTGCATAATTATTATTTATATTATTTACATTACATAATTACACTGTTTGCCACAGGTTGGTTCCAAGGTGTGGGCCATCATGGTACAGTATGACTACATGACGCAGAAGCTGATAGAGCTCTACAACCAGAAAGGTAGAACCACTGAAGCTGACGCCCTAAACAGCTACAAAGCCAACCTGGTGAACAAGGATAACGGAGACAGCATGACCTTCTGGCAGGATCTGGCCGACGATAACCGCCTCGCGGGATCTTATCAAGCAATCCTCGATGGAACTAAACAGTGGGATGCTTCAGCTGAAGAATTCAAAACCACTTAAACAACTATGCATCATTATAAAGACATAAATAATGGAAAATGAATAACGAATAATCATCGAACTTTAAATATCTCTTTTAACTTGATATTATTATATTTTCTTTTTCTCATTATGAGACCATACTTGATATTTTTATATTTTCTTTTTCTCATTATGAGACCATACTTAATATATACAAATGTGTTATTTTAGTATATATTATACTAGCCTACTTTTGATATTATTTTATGACATTATTATACTGCTTAAGATATACATATTTTATATTATTTATTAACAGGACGGGTTTTTATTTTTACTTCACAAATTATTTGTATTTTATTGATCTTTATGATAACAGTCTGAACTAAATATAAACTAAAATGCAGAGTTATATCTCTGAACTTGTGCTAAAGTTCAATAAACCTGTGAAATGAAAAACAGTGTTTCTATATAAGCCGATATTACTGTGTTTTTATATAATCCCCAGCTCGTGACACACAACGCACAAACTCCGTTACCCAGAATCCACGATTTGCAATTTACGACCCCCCAACCAACAACTCATGACCCAGATTACCCTCAACTACAGCTCAGGCACTACATATATACACAATAACATATATACACACTACGATATACAATTTACAGACATGCGTCAGAGATTTGTCCTCCGATGTTCTGCCATCTTCTACATCCATCACGATTTTGTCGGAAACGGATCCGCTCAATGTATTTTTGCTTCATGTTCTTCCACCCCATGATTTGCTCCCCCGTCGTAAAATTTTGTGTTAAATCGTCTCCTACCTTGAAACAATATTGAGTCATACCAGGAATGCATAATACAAAAAGTAGACAACTCGATCATCATCATTCATGAGGGTATCGAAATGTTTCCCATTGTGACTCTCTAATCAACAGGCCGACCAACTGATGCAACGTAGGGGGCCTAGCGTTGGAAAAGTGAGATGTATCCTGTCGTATAACTTTATGTAGATCCTTGGACTACATATAGCTTCATTATGTCAACTCAGCGTATGAGTTGAGCAGAGCTCGCCGCCCTGCTACTGTTGACCTCTAGCATATTGTGGGTTATCCCATATGCATGGATAGACCACGGAGCGTGTTCACTTTCGTGGGTTGACTATGCATTGTTTTAATGCCGGGGAGATTACGGCGATGTGGTTAGACAAGCATTAAAAATAAGCAGCTCGTCCTCGGGTGGAGAACTATATATTTTATCTGTCACGATGGTGTTTTAACCACAGGTATTTCGCTAATACAAATATATACATATTTTCGGCGGCCACGCAGTGACATTCAGACAATTTGGTAATCAGGCATGGTCAACAATATAATAGACTACGTCCTCGATCTTAGCTATAATTATAATAATTTATATTTTTATAGATTTTTATAATAATTTATATTTTTATAGTGACTATTAGCTATAATTTATAAATAATGTGAAGGCCTGTGTTTCAACATTAACAATAGGCATTTTGGTTCCCACTGGACACATAAAGTTGTATTCAGTGACGTTGATTTAACATCACTCCAACGTCGTGTACGTCGTGTGCCCAGTGGGTTGAAAATGAATCCATGCACTGCCAGAAAGATTAAATTTAGAAACACGCTTATTCAGACATTGAGTTCAAATAAACTAAACAATGTAGGCCTATACCAGAGATTACATAATAACTTAACGGTCACATAATTTTTAATCATATATGAGGACATATGTTAGAAACATAGCCTATATTGATCAAACAAACACATTCATTCATTAATTCATGTTATCACTCCTGCCTTGTTATATTGAGAAAGAGGGCATGAATGCTAGTAGGCCTACACCTTTGCAACGCAACCTCACAAACACGAGGCAGGTAAAAACAGGTCATGGCAGGTCCATGCCAGGTAAAAATTGCCATTTTCTCCAATTAGGGTTTCCTCAGTGGATTCAGCAATCTAAAACCATACTGTTTGAAATAAGTTTCTGGGCCACCCTACAATATTTCTCAAATTCTCTCAATATTTCTCCCATTATCCCGGCCAGAAATCTAAAATGACCGCTTAATTACTTAAAATTGTAACTTCTTGGAGCTACCTTTGTTCGAAAAAAACAAGAAATTTTCTAATTATGGAATTTAATGGTAAATGCACAATAGCACTTTATTAACACTTAAATTCATGATGGCTGCCAGGTTCACATCTGTATAAGAAAACATTTATATATTTCCTGTTCTGGTATAATATTTATCTGATTATGTTGGAGTCTATGCAGGTTTTGAGAGTCAAAGAATCCATTTATTCACTGTTTATTTTAATGTCATAGTCATCAAGTCATGTAGTAAATAAAATAATATTCAAAATGGCTGCCACCTTTCGTCTGGCAGTAGAGGCAAGCGAAAGGCTATCCAGTAAGATCGCGACTGTCGTCTGTTAGTAGAGGCATGACATTGTGAGCGACAGGCTATCTAGTTAGATCGCGACTATCGTCTGGCAGTAGAGGCATGACATTGAGAGCGGCAGGCTATCCAGTTAGATCGCGACTATCTTCTGTTAGTGGAGGCATGACATTGTGAGCGACAGGCTATCCAGTTAGATCGAGACTATCGTCTGGCAGTAGAGGCATGACATTGAGAGGGGCAGGCTATCCAGTTAGATCGCGACTATCTTCTGACAGTTGATAGAAGCATGATACTGTGAGCGGCAAGATATCCAGTTAGATCGAGACTATTGCCTGTCAGTGAAGGCGTGACATTGTGAGCGACAGGCTATCCAGTTTGATCGAGCATACTGTCTGGCATTCGATAGAAGCATGACATTGTGAGCGACAGGCTATCCAGTTAGATTGAGACTATCGTCTGGCGGTGAAAGCATGACATTGTGAGCGACAGGCTATCCAGTTAGACCGCGACTATTGTCTGTTAGTGGAGGCATGACATTGTGAGCGACAGGCTATCCAGTTAGATCGAGACTAGTGTCTGGCAGTGGAGGCATGACATTGTGAGCGGCAGGCTATCTAGTTAGACCGAGCATAGTGTCTGGCAGTGGAGGCATGACATTGTGAGCGGCAGGCTATCCAGTTAGATCCAGACTATCGTCTGGCAGTGGAGGCATGAGATTATGAGCGACAGACTATCTAGTTAGATGGAGTATCGTCTGGCAGTGGAGGCATGACATTGTGAGCGACAGACTATCTAGTTAGATCGAGCATATTGTCTGGCAGTGGAGGCATGACATTGCATGAAGATGAGGAACGAAATTTGCAATACTCAATTTTATATCAATATATATATATAAATGAACCGACTATGCCTGATGTGCTCATAATTTTAGATCTCGGCCCTTAGGTTGTTGCATATCCTCCCTGCCACAATCATTTGATTGATTGATTTGATTGATTGATTGCTTGATTGATTTATTATATTATTTGATTGATTGATCTATTAATTGATTGAATAATTGATTTATCGATCGATCGATCAATCGATCGGCGTTTGATTGAGTGATTGATTTATTGATTGATCGAGCTAAATTTTCAAGTGAGTAAAATTTTTAATTCTATTATACAGTCTTTGAAGTGGTGAGTTTGCAGGCTAATCCTGATACATAGTGTGTGAATGATCCGGGCCAGCGATGAGTCAATACATAATGAACGTCTTGTGTTGCTTCAGGCAAAATTCGAATTAGAAATTAGATTCACACCAAGTTGTGCTGTGAGACCTCAATACTGGATCAATGTTGGTTCACCGCCTACGACGCTGGCCCAACATCGCTCCAGTATTGGGTCGATGTCTCGTGTTTGCTAGTATAGGTACATGCACTTGTAATGCGTAATATAGTGTAGTCATAATAAACAGACATGTGTTCCCAATAACCACATCTCAATAACCATGCTGCTCTGCAAAGCCAAAAGGCAGTATCTGCCTACCTTACAAGTAAGCAGATACTGCCTTTTGGCTTTGCAGAACAGCATAGCCCAATAACCATAGCCTATATATAACCATACGAATTACAGAGATAAACACAATTAACTGGGCAACAAGTGATATTGAATTTATTACAAGTCACCCTAATTAAATACTTGACAAAATGAACACGATGAACAGCACTCAGATCTATAGATATAAATTCCACCTACTGTACCAGAGAACAAACCGTGATTACAGGCAGCATACATCTTATGTGTTCGCTAAGTATTTGGGCGACGAGTTAAAGAAAACACATACACATGGTCAGCCTGTTGACGGTTATATAGCGGATGATGATGCTTTGCCGGGAAGTGATATATTTGACGAATTTGGCGATGTTGTGAAATCTGCGGAATATACAATATGTATTATTGATGAGCCATTTCTAACGTCTGGATTTAGCAAATTTAAAAACAAGGTGGCATTTAAACATTTACTGGATCATCAAACAGGAACAAACAGACGTTTTATCGCTCTCGCAGTTGGTGTTGACATTGATAGAATATTGGAGCAATGTAGTAATCTACAAATTGATGCGATTGTACCAGTATCTGGGGAACACTATAAAGAAGACCTCGACTGGCTGGACAAGGTTAAAAGGGTGTTGTTTGGTCAAAACGCCCGTTCAAACATCAGACAAAAGGTACCGACATCCCATGTGCTGCCAATAAGAGAAAGTGCCGATGATCATGTGGAAGGTCCTAGAATGATAGCGACATCAGCAACAAGGGTAGGTCCTGGTCACGTGACCTCGAAAGCCACAGAAAAATACAAGGTCATGACATCATCAGCTGAAGGTGGTTCTAAACATGGAGGGGTGTCATCACCATTACAGAGTGACGACACAACTGACGTCATCAATCCTCCTGGAAATAGTGAGGACGTGAGTAAATATGATATAATTTATGCCGTGGTTGGTCGCGGGGAACGACTTTAGACGTCAGAATCAGTTTCTGGTCAATACCCTACTGAAATGATTAAAGAAATTGTAATGGTCGTAGACCCATAACACAGGTATTCAAAGGTAAACGGAAAGAGCTAACTAAGACATTTATGATGATTTAAAATTAATAAAAATGGTCACAATAGTTAATCCAATATATTGCAGGGTTGTACGGGTTACCGTTCTAGTCACGTATATAGCCATTTTCAACTCATTTATTTGTATAAATACATCATATCGTCGCCTCAGAGCTAAAGGATCCTATCTGCCACTCTGACGAGTGTCAGATAGGATCCTTTAGCTCCGAGGTGACGATATGACGTGGCTGCTTAGTAACTGTTTAGCCCTTACCCCCCGAGACCCTTACAGTGCGGGGATAGATTTAGACTCCAGATGACAGACTCTCACGGCTAACATGTCTAAAGTAGATCCCCGCACTAAAAAAGTAAAATATTATTACCGGCTGTAGACCCATAACATAAGTATTCAAATGAATCAGAAACAGCTAACTAAGACAATTATGATGATTTCAAATTAAAAAAAACCATTTGGTCATAATATAGTTATTAAAATATTTCATGAAGGTTCGCGTCTATAGCCATTCTCAACTCATTTATTGCTCCAGACAGCATTTCAAGGGTAAATGAATACTGAATTCGCTAGACGTTGTGTCGCGGTAGGCTAGCGAGACACAACTTCAATTGTGCTGGGTAAACATTTTAATTAGCCGAATTCACGCTTGATGGGTTATAATATAAACGTCTGTGCTGCTCAAACCGCATGACGTCAACTTGCTCCAAACTAAATATAAAATATAATGCAACTAAAAATGATCGAAATTTTAAATACTCATTCCAATCCCAATAATGGTTATTTTATTAGATAATAAGACAAATTAAAAACGACTATGGTCGTACCAGGCGCTATAAACGGGCTATATAGGCTACAGACGGGCAGCCTGAACCCATCCCAGTAAACACAAAACATTGGTATAACATTCATACAAGGTTGGACCAACGGCGAAGACGTTGTGCCGACGTTGTGTAAATGTTATACGAATGGTTTGTGTTCACCGGGACATCATTAGTTGACATCGCTTCTGACGCATTTGTCAACATCATACCTATCACAAGGCCTATCTATAATTATACTAATAAGCCTACATGTTATTGCAAGGGATACGTTTAGTAAAATCACATGAAAATGTACATGCTGCCCAAACAAAGCAGCATTGCCCTTGTATGCTTATAAAAGCATAATTATCATTGTTCATGTAATTGGAGATTAACACAGCTGGGTCGTTATGCTTCATTGAACCATAATATTCACATTGCGGTGTACCCCACTCCTGTTGAAGTTGACCATGCATTGTGGACCCACAATGTTTATTCAGCGAATCATGACGTCCCATCTACATTATAGCAATATGTGCTATCAAATAGGCAAAAAAATTGCTACATTTTTCACATCAGGCTTAATTAAAGCACCTGTGTCGTTTTGCTTTACTGAACCATGGTATTTACATTGCGGCGAACCCCACTCTTGTGACCGTTTACCATGATAAGCATGCGTGGGCGCCCACAATGTTTACTCGGTGAATCATGACGGAACAGCTACTTTAACATGAAGCAGAGATAACCTGTAAGAAACATGCATATTACTTTTTTTATTCCCCTTGAATAAACTGGTTCAGAGAGCCACCTGGTGAGTACAACATAAAAATACATTATTATGAGAGATCATATTGTTTAGAGAGCCACTTGGTGCGTAACGCAATAATTACTTTTCATTGTTCATGTGCTAGTATAAGGACTATTCTCAAATTAATTTTAATTGACAAAAAATATAATTTTATATACATACTTGGGAATATTTATATACTTTTAAAATCTGGACAAGCTAAATAAGCTATAAAAGCTTTTAAATAATAAATTTGTACATTTAATCTATAAGTTATGACACATTTTACTGCTCTTGGATAAATTATTTGATGCAAATAAATGAGACATTTCAAACCATACCCAAACCATTTGTTTATTACAGGGCACCAATTATTTTTTGTAAGCATTTTACGGACACAACTTTTGAAGAATAACTAATTTGATATAAAAAAAAACATACAGTAGCAGCTAAATAATAAAAACAAGAGTCTTTTTTATGAAATATTTTAAGTTATGGTACGTTTTATCGCTGTGCCATAATCGCTTGAAAACTAAAAGCCGAATAATAATGATGCAGATACAAAAATAATAGTTGGAAAGAAAAAACTAAGTAAATGGGTTAGATTACTACTTCGACTGAACACACATTTTTCGTGTCCTACATGCATTTTCTTTTGATGTCATTTTCTTATACAGAAGTCGCCATTTAGTATTTAAAATGGTGTGTATGCATTCATGTGAACACGAGTTGTTTGTGTTTTAAATAATTGTACACCAAAACAATATAGAACCCAAAGAAAAAGGTATTTTTAATGCAGGACATAAAAATGAAAAAATTACGACTGATCATATCCCATTAAAGCCCAACTTTTTTAAACAGAGCCTCCTAGTCGAAAATATAACACATTGCTACAATTAGACCATAATTACCATTTTAAATTAAAATTATTATTTTCTTTTCTTTTGAAAAGTGGTTTCTGGGACTGGCAAATTTTATTGCCAGTGGGCTTTAGAGGGGTCAATGAAATGTGTCTATTGCGACCAGTAGTAGTAGTAGTAAATCATTGCTTTACGTCATTTTTCGGCACAAATGGTCTTTTTAAGTGACATTGTAATACAATGAAAACGTTGTAGTCATTGATATGCTGAATGATGTGAGAGTGGGGGTGATAGCATGGTGAGTTATTGAGAGCGTTTTCCTTCGCTCGCCCAATAAGGGGTTCTGGGCATGTCTAGGGGATCTATCCCCAGACATGCCCAGACTAGGGTTTTGCTGTGCAATTTAATGCTGAAACTCAGTGGCATTTCGCGCAGCGATTAGATTATGGCCAGATACGAGGTGGCTGCAGCTTCCATTGGATGATTGCTGTAGACTAGTGCTTCCGTACTATGCCGTATAGCATGCAACTGACTGAACAGATCTCTAATGACCCTCCCCAAATGGGGGGGGGGGGAGTACAACTACTAACAATCATCCCAGTACCCCTAGATATGGTCGATGTAGTGACTAACACTGGTAATCACTCCCACGAGGAGTATCATACTTAAATGTATTTATTTCATACTGAGACTAGGGGGTGTTTCTAGACCCGAAAATATACGGTTTCACGTGATACATGTATATCCCAGAGACCTCAAGTTGAAACTGAGCCTTACTTGCTTCTCACGGATGAACTGCTTTGTGCCATCTTTACCAAAATAAGGTATCATGGTTTCGTCAATGCTGAAATCTTCAGCCACATCTGTCTGCTTGAAAACTACAGTCAAAAGTATCGGTCGAACCTTGTAGTAGGCCTATCTGTCACCTGACAAATTAGTTTTATCTCTAAAATAAAGAGTACTTACGATATCATCGAGCCTGTTCCGCCTCAGAGACCAGAGAATTGTGAAAATCAGCTCATTTTCTGACCAATCAGGCCGGCTATATGGTAGTCGGTTGTATCCAGATAGAAGCATGATACCTAACAATGTTAGAGCCTCCATCTTATTTACAGATTTACAGGCTTCTTTCCTTTTGCTGAGAATACTGGTTGTAGGGGAGACCGGGGCTAGTTCGCACAGGTGTTAGTCAGTACAGTGCCCATAATTTTGACAGGAAATTTATTTTCGTTCTGTGCTGCCTCCTAGTGAAGGACTGTATCATTGCCCTTGACTTAATGTTCAAAGGTTTTTTTTAAACTAATTTTGAAAAATTAAAAAGCCTCCTCCAATTTTAGGGGTCAAAAGTAATTTTTTGCTGTCGCACAAAATGTTACTTTACTCGATGTTTGCATTGAACCTGACAGTTTCAACTCCTATAGTTGTAGTGCCCTAACTAAAGATAATAATCCTTTATACATATTAGCTGCCTTCTATGATGTTAGTTCTAAATATATAATTTTTCTAAATATGTCCATGTGGGGTTTGTTCGAACAAAGAGCAAATCCAATGGAGCTATTTCGACTGTTCAGATTAAACCCACAAATTATATGGTACATCTAACACTGTTCAGACACACCCCATCCCATGTTTGAACTAACCCCAAGGTTGAGTTTGTTCGAACAGTGAAAAATCTAACATTAACATGCTTTTCTGGCTCTACTTTGTTTTTAATTTGAGAATAATGTATGCTAAAAATAGCATCTATAGTTGAATACTTCTGGACAAAATATCAGTCTCCTAACTTCATCATGTAAAAAATTAAATCATTTTTTCAAAATTTTGCTCGAACTAGCCCCGGTCTCCCATACCCCCTCTGCATGCTATCAACCAGATTGTGGGGGAACATTGCGAGAAATACGGTCCCAGGAGATTTAACATTCTCTTTTAATAAATCTTGTACATTTCATACACATCTTAATGACACCATCTACTTCCTCGCTTTCTGATCTGCTTTACAGTAGCTGGCTCATCTCTCTCAGCGCATTCAAACATGGGAAGGATATCATTCATCATATATCATAAACATATCAAAGACACCATAAGTGCCAACTGGCAAATTTTCTTGCCAGTACCTACATTTTCAATTGCAATGTCTTCCTAGTATATGTCATTTAGCAGACAAACAATTATTATTAGAAAATGATGGAAATGTGCGTAACATATGGGATTTAGTACCAGACAGTCTACATAATAAACATAATGTATTTCGTTGCATCGTTTTACAGAATGGTTTATTACTACAGACTATAATACCATGTATTATCACTCCGGCAATTTTTTTTGCCATGTAAATTATTAGTCTTTTTATGCACAGGTATGAACCTTTTTTCAGCATTACAATTACATGGTGAAAATCACCACACATGACAGTTCTTTAAGAATATTGACTTACTTATTACAAGATATGTAAAAAACTACTTATTGGTCTTTTCCACGACGATAAAGTAGCATTCTGGAAGTACTATTTTTCGACAAACTTAAGCGTTGCTAAGCGCTGGTATCAACTATTAACTGCATAAAATGTAGTTAACCAAGACGACAAAGGAGTTTACACAGGGTTCAAGTCATATAGCCTTTTAAAATATGTTTTTTATTGTGACTTCACACAAAATCGTCACTGGCAAAAAACTTGCCAGTGGGCTTTAATGGGATATATAGTGTTTTTATTTGACAATGACTGTCTAAAATAGCAGAGTCAATGTTAGATATGTATCTATAATTAAATAGTTTTGTGAAAATTTGAAATTGGGCCTAAACCTACAAATCAGTGAAAAGTTATGATCACAAAAAAATATTGTGACACACGAAAGTGGTCGTAACATAGGACACCAATGGTCGTAACATAGAAAATTAATACTAGAAAGTAAGGAAACGGAAACAATTCGTGTCCACATGGTCGAACATTTGTTCGAACATGAGACACCAATGGTCGCACACAGGACACCAAGGAAATCATTCACTGCGGTGGCACATGACATTATTGAGAGGGCACCAAAAACATGTGGTGTCCTTTGTGCGACCCTTCTAAAAACACGTTTTGTTACATTTATCCTCCATTTTCTGTTTCCAGATTTGATTGTACGACTAATTATCATTGATTTAATCGAACTGTGAAGTAATGTTAAAATTTAGATTTTAACGGACCCAAATAACCCACTAAGCCTTGCTAGATTCACCTATTGAGGACCGCCCATATTATATGGGTAATTACAGCACCCCTCCAATGAATAAGGTCTCTCATACCTGTATTTTATAATATCGCACATCATAATGAGCAAAACGGTCACATATCATAGATCAAACCACAAGATTGTGATATGGACTGATGCCGATATACGTCATATAGTGAAAATCACTGCACAGAATGTGAAAAAAATAATTAATTTAATTAGGCCTATAAACAATAACATAAGCTAAATAATTTCGTGCTATATTTCTGTCATCTTTGTATTTTTTTAGAAAGAGCTGATTGAGAATCGGAACGCATGTCTTCCGTAAGTACAAATAGCTTGGTTCTTTCAGATAATTTCATATTCATTTTAGAAAAAAATATATGTGTTCTAATTAGGTAGTTTACAGGTATTTGAATAGGTATGGTAAATGATTTGACCTCAACAAGCATGAAACGTTAAAATACTCTTAATATTCAGAAGATGCAAGGAAGCATAAAGCTCAAAACACACCTTCGCGATTGCCCGCGCGACGTCCCGCACGATGTCCCACGCGACGTTTGTGACTATGTTGTTTGAATTGTGGACAAACGTCGCGTGGGACGTCGTGCGGAACGTCGCACGGACAATTGCGTTGGTGTTTTTCACGCCTATATTATAAGTCATACAGTCAGTAGAGAATTCACAGGCATTAGGCGCATTGGATATACAATACTTGCGCAGCCTACCGAAAAAACTTGGATGCCATTAAATTAAGACAAAAAGTTTAAGTGCCTATGAAACCTATTTTCATCAGGCATAAACTTGTGATCTTATTATAACTTTTACATTTAAAAATAGAGGTCACTGCGTCAGAGCCTTGCGATGTCATCAGGGTCACCCTGCTTGTTTTATTTGTTATCTTTATCGTTATTTTACATATTTTTGTTCTATGCTTAATTGTACTACCTCTTCAGAGCCAATCGTATATTTTTTACTATGTGCGACTAGAAAAAAAACCCTCTATAACTTATAACTATATAAGTCATTTTAGGATGTCATTCTAGTCATAGAGAGCTGATTTGTTGCTGTGTTTTTCAGATTTCAGAAAGAGGATGGAAAACAAAAGGCTTTCTGTGAAGCGGTTGCCAGGGGTTACTGTAGACATGTCGCCATGGGAACTATATTTTTGATGGTATCAGGGTGGATTTAAATGTGAACCAGACGCGATATTGTATAGGTTCTGACAATCTCAACATAAGTCTTGGTTTAATGTTTTAGTTAGCTCTTTATGATTCTTTTGAATACATGTGTTACGGGTCTACAGCCATTAGAAATACTTTACTTTTACCAAGATCGACGTTAATCGTCAGAATCTGATGTCTACAGACGTCAGATTCTGACGACTAAAGTCGATTCGCGCGCTGTAAGCGTTAGAGTGATTAGATTGATATAATTATGTCTACATAATCAAAAGTGTCTTTAAATTATATGAATTTTTCCAGCAATCTCATTGAATTAGGTGAAATAAGAGGCATGCATAATTATATTTAAAATACTATGGAAAACACAGATACTAAATGGCTCTATGGCATCTATTTTTTCCACGTCTTGTGTTTGCTGGGACCTCATCGGGGAGTCTTCACTCTCTGGCGTATATGACATTTAGTATGCTTTTTATAAATCATGCTATGTGATTTATAGCAGAGTTTTATGTACCATAGCATATTTAAAGAAACTTTAGATTAATGACTATTAGGAAAGCTCTATTTGATGACACATAATAATATCCCTACCATACAAATATTACCATACAAATCATAGATTATTTGAAATATTGCATCTTTTTATATATTCTTGTGGCAGATTTGGTTGCCTATTTTTAAAACCCATGATCATCACAACGTGTCTCTACAGCATTTTTTAATCTCATTATCCATCTCATCGTAAAGCATTGTGTGAAGTCTGATTTTATTAACTATTTTTAAAAAACATCATCATCACAGCTTGTCTCTACAGCAGCAACTCATTTTTCATCTCATCGTATTTTAGATTTTCGTGCATTATTCTTCAACGATAGTTCAATTTTATACTATTTGTTATGCCAATTTAACTGTCGTTTGTAATTTGTGAAATAAATTCCGGGGAAACAACTTCACGCTTGTTTTTTATTTGTGTCAAGAATAGGATGTTATACGGCATAGTTGAACCTATAGCTTTGAGTTCTGATGGTAGATGCCTTAACGAATTACCGACACTGAATTACATTTTAATTGGTTTATTTATAACACCTTGTAAAAATAATTAAAACACCATGTGAAAATAAATGATATACTACCTAAATAAAACTACTACTGTCTTTTTTGTGTTTTGATTCCACTCAAATTAGATTTCTTTTCTAAAAAATAATAGATGTACCCATAAAATATCATTCCGGCTTTGTATCAATAATGAACACTTAATCTTTTTCCCCTTATTTTATCTTAATAATGAACACACAATATCTACATACTTTAGGCACGCTCGTCTGTAATTGAGATATAGATGGGGACACTTAGTGACCGGAGATTGAACCTGATCTGAGACTCATAGTATAAAAAAAGATTTTAGCATGAAACTTCTGGTTAAACCTCCAGCATGCCCGGTCTCTATAAACACCATCTCAATTGCATGCGAGCGAGCGCTAAACCGTATAACATTATTCATGCCTAAATGGAGGAATACTGAGCACACAGCATCGTTATGTTTAGCCGCGAACTGTTTTGCCGCTAATCCCATCAATCCAATAAAAAATAAACTTATAACTTTTAATCGTGCTATTACTGAAAATATATATACATAACCTTTGATGGTGAAGAAAATAGAAATCATGTATAGTAGGCCCTAAACGTAATACGGATCAAAACAACAACAGATGATTTCATTAGAAGAGCTAATACATTAATGTCACAATTTAAGTTAGCACCTCATTCTTTTAAGTATAAAGTATTTAAATCATTATGTTCATAGGATATTATGTTCATTATGTTCTTAGGATATATGTTTACTCTCGAATATATCGGCAAAGTCCATTAATAAGTTGTATATTTCCCAGAGCAAAATGCTTACGACAATTGTATCAATTACCTTATACAATGTACAATAATTTTTTTTATGTTTCTTGCACTCATGCTGTTGGCTTTCAATACGAGACGTATGGCGAGATTAGCCCATTTTCGTACCAGAAAGCATCAAGGCTCGGGCTTGATGTGGTGACTTTTGCTGAGATGAGCCCATCTCGCCTTCCCAGCGATGCCGTATGCATATACTATCCACAAAATTATGTATATCAAGTATCAATCACAATATGTCAATGTATGGTTTAAATAAATTTCAAGTAATAATTACGACTCATGGATAACTATAAAAAACTATAATAATTATAGACTATAAAAATAAGGATGAAACCAGAAAAACTGCAGGTAGGCTAATGCTACATAGATTTGTTGACAATGCCGGAAAACTGTGACAACTTCGGATTCTCACACGAAGAATTAATTGATCATTTCGTCACCCTATTCTTGTAGCTGTAAATATGTCAGTAGTAAATTTGATTGGCTACCGACTGCATGGTCCTAGGTATCTCAATACCGGTGTAAGGGGGCCAAAATTAGATTCCCGGGGGGGGGGGGGGCAGGAGTATTTGTCGCGGGCAAATTATTTATTTCAACCGGGCTCGGCGGGGCGCTGAAAATTTCACATTTTGTTACATGTTTATATGGAACAGTTCTTGAAGTAAATTATTTATTTCACGCAGAGTCCTCCCAAAATTATTTATTTCAAAAATACTCCTGCCCCTCGTCCCCCCCCCCCCCCTGGGAATGTAATGGTGGCTCCCTAACAGTTTCAGATCACTCCTCTGTTCAGATTAACCCCGGGGTAATCTAAAACTGGTTTCAACTGTTCATTTCCGTAGGCATATATATTTTTTTTTGTGATCAATTAACAAGCATGGCCTACCCGCATACGATCCTACCTTGCGCACATGCTTACAACATACACAATGTCAGTCATCTATGACATCAAACCGTTGGATAAAACGATTATATTCGTAGCCTATCAACTCTTTAAGTGCTTCATTACTACTTAACATTTTCCTTTCATTTGAAGTTGGCATTGCTCACGCAATTGCCAACTTCAAATGAAAGGAAAATACCTCCTCACTTAAAAATTAAACCTGCTGAATTTCACAATGGGGGCTTTACTCAAGATTTATACATGCATATTTGTTCAATTTCTGTCAAATTTTAGTTGTGTAAAAACAGTATGAATGCGCTTAAAAGCGTCGCCCGCACTCAAAGGGTTAAATACCAGCTTGGAACGTGGCGACCCCTCTTCTTTAATCTAGGCATAACGGTAGGCCTACTTAATAGGTAAGCAATAATTATATTGGATGGGATTACAGTCTCCTTCTCATTTTCTATCTGATCCAATGATGTGAATAATTGTTTTCTCTGTTTGTTTCTTTTGTTAATCATTCCATCAATAACTTTGTTTATTTGTTGTTGTTTATATCGTCAGATGATTGTTTAGTGTTTTTCACGGTCAGCTATCTGTTCATCTATTAGTTTGATTATAACATCTGTTTCTTTCAGTATATTTTCTTGTTGTTTTCTACTGGGCAAGACCCATCACGAACGAACTTGTGATGCCTACTCCGAGTCAATCACACCAGTGAGTGTCTTGTCCTCATTGTCATTAGATGCGATATATTTAATTTATTACTTTATCTGTATAATATTGTTTTGTTTTCATATTGTATTTCTAATGACAATAAATACTTTTTGAATTGAATCACAGACAGCCAGGCCACTATTTAGCAGGATGAGAAACACACCCAAACGGACACAATCACCAAACACGTATTTTAAAAACATTTTTTTTCAAGATTCACATTTTTTTTATATAAAAAATAGTAATTCTCCTGTTTGAATTTTGGCACACATGGATCAGCTGATTGTTTGGGTCATAAACAACTCTTTAACCATTTCCAGCCGAAGTTTTTTAAAGGGACTGGCCCAGGCTAAAATCATCAAAAAATCGGTGATTTTATTTCGGGTTCTTAATATGACCATATGATGTAAACATGTACATAGACTAGAACTGCAAATTTTGATAATTTTTGTGCTGCGCATTCACCAGTTAGGCTAGATATAGAGACGAAATTCCCGCATTTCCTATTTTTGACATGGTTGTCAATAATTAGAAATCGGGAATTTCGACTCTATATCTAGCCTAACTGGTGAACGCGCAGCACAAAAATTATAAAAATTTGCAGTTCTAGTCTATGTACATGTTTACATCATATGGGCATATTAAAAACCCGAAATAAAATCACCGATTTTTTGATGATTTTAGCCTGGGCCAGTCCCTTTAAATATAATTAAAATAAAAAAACATAACTCAATACAAATATTACGATATCTTTTAAACGGTTATTCCAATGTTGGCCCTACATGGAATTTTCTACGCACATGCATGGGAAACACTTGGACAATCTATACAAGTTCCTTATCATACCCCTCGTATGACGTAGACGTAGGCTACCCTTACTCCCTAGAAACAGTTTTAATGGCACTGCAGTATACAATTTTATGAATTGTTTATTTTCAAGACGCGAATTAATATAGAATAATTATATATTTATATATTACTAGAATTGTAAAATGTCCGTGGAACATGTTACACAACGAATCCTCAATATAAGATCAGTAGCTGACGTTGTTGCTATGGGTATATACGTCAACAACCATTAACCCTTTCCGTGCAAAATATTCCATTATTTGCGAAATAAAATTATTTGAAAATGATTATTTTCGGTAGTTACCACTAGGCTTGCAAGACATTTTCAGGATTTCAAAATAGGTATCATTATTAGTATTTGATGGGCTTAGGCTATTCAGGGTAGACTAGTCAAGTACTCGAAGCCAGTTCAAGGTCAATAATTTTCACCTTACATGACTTTGAGGAGCTGCAACACATGTTTCTTTATCTCATACCAAGGTTTGTATTGTACCAGATACAGGCATTTTTTACCCGGCTGATACAGCTATAAAGATTTAGAGATGTGTGCACTGTAAGGGTACCATACACCTGTTATTCCCCGTAGGGATGTTTGGTCTTTGTTATCTACCTGCTACTGCCAGATTACAGTTTGATTGGTCAGAATCTAGCCACATTCATCACCCCACTGGTAGTACATCAGACTGTACACCCACCTAACACGAGGCATTCACCCAATGTTGTTTTATTGTTGTGCCGACGTCGAAGACGGCGGGCCAACATTAGAACAACATTGGGTCAATGCTTCGTGTTTGATGGGAAAAGCTACACAGCATTACAGCAGCATTGGGTCAATGACTGGTGCGCAACCCCCATAACCTGACGTAACTGGCGAACAACACGAGCGGCAACAGGCAGCCCCCCTCTCCTCCCCCACCTCTGCCACCGCTCGCCCGTCAGGTGTAGTGCCACCGAGAGGTGAGAAAAGTGGCAACGCTATTGATAGGCCTACACAGTTCATGAATTGGAAGTAATTATCTCCCATTGAACTTGAAAAAGTGAATATAGGCCTATAGTAGGCTAGACTATTGCTACTAATCTTAACATTAAAGGGACTGGCCCAGGCTAAAATCATCAAAAAATCGGTGATTTTATTTCGGGTTCTTAATATGACCATATGATGTAAACATGTACATAGACTAGAACTGCAAATTGTGATAATTTTTGTGCTGCGCGTTCACCAGTTAGACTAGATATAGAGACGAAATACCTGATTTCTAATTATTGACAACCATGTCAAAAATAGGAAATGCGGGAATTTCGTCTCTATATCTAGCCTAACTGGTGAACGCGCAGCACAAAAATTATCAAAATTTGCAGTTCTAGTCTATGTACATGTTTACATCATATGGTCATATTAAGAACCCGAAATAAAATCACCGATTTTTTTATGATTTTAGCCTGGGCCAGTCCCTTTAACTATGGGGTGAAGTTAAATATCATGTTATATCGTATTTTGTTATATCCTATTTTTGACATGGTTGTCAATAATTAGAAATCGGGAATTTCGTCTCTATATCTAGCCTAACTGGTGAACGCACAGCACAAAAATTATCACAATTTGCAGTTCTAGTCTATGTACATGTTTACATCATATGGTCATATTAAGAACCCGAAATAAAATCACCGATTTTTTGATGATTTTAGCCTGGCCTCAGGTGTGCCGCAGGGTGCTGTGTTGGCACCACTTCTTTTTCTCTGCCATATAAATGTCCATCCCCTGCATGTAGACAGTCATAGCCTCTTATTTGCCGGCGATTGTCTACTCTACCGTACTATTAGGAACCACCGAGATCACCCTCTGCTCCAGAAGGATCATGACGCCTTAATTGACACTCCAGACTAATACTTGGGGCATGACTTTCAAAGCAAACAAGTACTACATATGACCTATTAAACAATATCTGACTACCATACAACCATTTATCTACCAACTAAACAACACAATATTGAAGTAACTCTTAGAGTTACCCAGACTTGGGAGTTACCATCCAGCATCACCTCAAGTATGGGAAAAATGTCATTAAAATTGTTAACAAACCTAGCAAGGTTCTTGGTCTTTGCCAACGAAACCTAAAACATTGCCCCTAGAGACTCAAAGAGACTTTTAGTGGTTCGGTCCACAATGGACAATTATGTGGCGAGCTCCTGAAGTCTAGGCCTAACTAAATGTCGCTAGGCCTGGCTGCACATCTCTCTACCACAGCGTTATACCCGGACTGGGTTTTTGTGGTGTAATATATAGATACAGGCCAAAAAACAAACCCAGCCAAAAGTTTTCATATCTGGATATGTCCATAATACGGGGACCGCTCGCTTTTCCGAAGGTCCATTGTTCCGAAGATTCGATGTTCCGAAGGTCCGTTGTTCCGAAGGTTCGATGTTCCGAAGGTTCATTGTTCCGAAGGTTCGTTACTCCGAAATTAAGGTTCATTGTTCCGAAAACAAGGTTCAATATTCCGAAAAAGAATGAATTTACTTGGAAAATAATAGTTTTTTTGTGGTTTTAAATCTGCTAAATTCTTTAATGTTTTTAGATCTGCATGAAGGTCGTGGGCGGATCCAAGATACAATTTTATAGTGGGAGCAGTGGCAATTATCATGATGTAGATCTATAGCGCCAAGAATTTACTGTATTATAATTATATTCTTGATAGCGCTCATTACATTCAGATGTCGGTATTTTTGTTAGTATATAACACCACGTCTTCATTAAAAACATGAATTTTTCTCGCTTTGTGATCACTCCCCAAGATTTATATTTTTGTGATACGTTGTTTCTGGAACGAAAAATCTTCCAACAAATGAAGAAATTGGTATTTAGATGATATATCTGTAATATTCACCTCCGATGCTGCTTTAATTAATGACTAAAAATATACAGGCACTCTTAACAGACAAATTTTATAATGAGATGTGCGATGTGAGATGAGATGAGAATTTGTGTGGTGAGAACCCGAGGGAGTTTGACAAATTAAAAAATAACATGTTGCCGCCGTCATTCACTGGGAGACAATAAATTAGATAGTAGATTTTATTTGTAAAAAAGGACATTCATGTGTAGCAACATGAACGATAAATTAAAAGGGCTGGTAACTCGTGCCGCTCACCACGACAGTAGTCGCACTATAAGTCAAATGACATGAGTAAATACACGTCGTAGCAATGCTTAGCCCTGAATACAAGGCTATTCCGCCCGAGTATGTAGCTCGGGCGGAAGAGCCTTGTATTCAGGGCTAAGCAATGCTCGTCGGATAAATGATCGTCGGAGCGACGAGACAGTACCATTACATGTCAAACGAGCCTAGTTGATGATAATAACTAAAATCAATAAATAGGCCCACATTAAAATACAAGTTGTGTGTAGACAAACCAGCTTTAATCGTTAAAATGACAGGTTTAGAAATAAGCATAGGTCCTATTATCGCCATGCAAAATTAAAACACAAGCAATTTGCAAAGAAAACATTAAACAGATATGCAGGCAAACTTGGTACCCTCTCCGACGCATGTGTCGAAGAAAAACAAACAATATTGTAACAGTATATTAGCTGATCAGTAAACATACGGATGACATCGCCAGGCATGCGATTGTGAGAGAGAGCCTACATTTCAAAATGTATTGTGTACCATATTTAAAGGCTTTTGACAGGGAAATAAGTTGGGCTAGCATCTCTTCTGCTCAGATGCCCAAATGAAGCTTATACTGTCCCACGGATAAGCAGTGAAAATGGCAGAGGTCTTGGCTCAGCCGACAGTTTATATTAGGGGCGAGCAATTTTATACCGGGGGGGGGGGGGTGTTTTTTTGAGAGAATAGTTTGCTTCCCAAATTTGGGCAAAAAAATAGTTTCCTCGAAAAAGTGTTTTTGATCTAGAAGGAAAAAAAGGCTATGTTTTTGTTTGAAAAAAAAAGTTTGCTTATGAAGATAAACTATACCCCCTCCCCCTGGGGGGGGGGGGAATGGTTCGTCCGTCCCTTATCGTCCATGATAAATTAGGAAAACACCTGCCACGGAACAGCTTCCATTTTGTTAACGTTATGTTATTTGGATGTTTAACACTGTGAACGTTATGTTTATTGGATATTTTCACTGTGAACGTTATGTTTTGTGGATGTTTTTGACTGTGAACGTTATGCTATTTAGATTTTTTCACTGTTAGGGTTACAAAAAAGATTTAGGCATATTGGTGATATTCTACTTCATAAACATGATTAAATTAAAGTAGTTTGTATTTATTTCAGAAGCGCACCAGCAGACATTCCAGCTACGAATTAGAGAGCATGTGAACTTTTAACACACAATTGTTCTGAAACAATCTATATGCATGTTAATTGCAGAAAGGCCAATCTCTTTATATAAGCGAAAAGTTTATCATTTTTTTGTATTTATGAAAATAACCGTTCAAACGAAAAGTAACAAAATTGATAAATAGCCATACCCAGAACAAACTGTTTTAGGGAAGTGTGGGACGTGATGCAATGGATAAAGCGTAGAAATTTACAATTAGCCGCTGCATGCCTGCCTTGTGAGTTAAAGGCTCGCTTGGTGCAACATTTTCAGAGAAATATCATATTTCTCCTCTCTCCAAGCTGAGACATTTATGTGTCAATGTTGTGCCTCCCACGTGTTTCATTTCACTCAGGTGTAAATGAGTAGGCTTACCTGGCGGGATAGAGATGGAAATTATATACGATTATAAAATCACTAGCGCAAACCGTTTGCAGTGATGTATGCTCCCCAGGGAGTAGAAATGGTACAATAATTAGGTCTAACAGGTCCAATCACCAGGGATACTATGATGTAAGTCGCCATGTAGCCTGTAGATATATGATGAGCTGGATATGTGCGCCATGTAAATATATCATATTATTATTAGACCCTATTATGTGAAGACAGCTTGAAACGTCACATTTGCATTTTGTTTTTTGCTAAATAATCATTAAACAAAAAAAAATTAAGAAAAATAAAGGTAATAATATGATAATTTGTATGTGAATTGCATGTATCGGTGACACGTGAATTATTTGTGAGTGACTGTTATTAAAACAACAAACTTTCTCTCTATTTCCCATTGCAAAACTGCAATAATAATCACTTAGACTCAAAATAATCACTTCATAATTCTATTTTTAGATCCACTCGGTAGGTTCGTGGTACACATGCATTATCATGGAACCTGCCATATATCACTACCATCAGGATGAGTTTGAATATTGTCATGGACACGAATATTTACTTGTTGACTAACTAAGTTTAAAGGGGATAATCATAATATCTACACTTATATTGACCCCCCCCCCCCCTCCATAGATGTTTCTCAATGCAGGAGGCTAACCGGCTATCATAATATTTTTATTGTCATAGCAACATTTTTTTCTCCATCCATTCGTAAAACTAAATATTGGGGGAAACCTCCGTGACCGAGAGGTAGCGTGCTCGACCTCAAGACTGCCAGGGTGCGAATCCTGTGTCTGGAGAACAGTGTCATCTGATTCATCTCGTGAACCATCTCCTTGCCCAGTTTAGCCTGTATGTGCACAATAGTGGCCCGGCCGAAAATCCTAATCATTTCATATTTGTCATAGCAAATTAACATGTTCCTGTCTCAGAGATGTGATATTTCGGAATACTGAACCTTCGGAATAATAAGCCTTCGGGGCAATAAACCCCTATTTCGGATGAATGACCCTTCGGAACAATGAACCTCTATTTCGGAACAATGAACCTTCGGAACAATGAACCTTCGGAGCAATAAACCCCTATTTCGGATAAATGACCCTTCGGACCAATAAACCTTCGGCACAATAAACCTTTTTTTCGGAACAATGAACCTTCGGAACAATGAACCTTCGGAAAAATGGACCTTCGGAAAAGCGGACTGTAACCCCATAATACAGTATGTGAACATTTTCATAGACTAGAACTGTGGTTCCAAGTTTTTTCCATTTTTGGTTGTTGTGACTAGGCTATAGTATGCAGAAAACCACATCTCTTTATTTCTAATTTTGGACATGCATCTCAGAAATTAAATATCTTCCTTATTTCTAGTTTAACTGGTAGACTAGCAACATGGGACACCTGATAGTGGATTCGGAGTTCCCAAGTTCCGAGCTTCAAGTTCCCGGATCTTCAAGTTGCCTGTGTCTGGAGGGCAGTGTCATCTCACCATCCTCAGTAGATTCAACTTGTCCTGTTTAGCCTATGGGCACAACGGTGGCCAAATACCGTAAAATTTGCAAGAATAGTTCAAAAGTTATAACCTTCTGATATTCATAGGGGTCTAACGTTAGTAATTTTCTAAATATGGCGTACCTCTAAATATATAAACCCAAGCCCTGAATTACATCACATGCCTTAAGATCTTACTTTTGAACTATGCAATATTTTCGAATGAAAATTTGCGGGGGACGCGGAAATAGTAAAGTCCTTGCAAAATTTCATCAAAAGCGCTTGAGAATTGACCAAGAGAGAGAAAGCATGCCCTACAGTTGCAGGTACATTTAAAGGGACTGGCCCAGGCTAAAATCATCGAAATTCCCGTATTTCTTATTTTTGACATGGTTGTCAATAATTAGAAATACGGAATTTCGTCTCTATATCTAGCCAATCTGGTGAATGCGCAGCACAAAAATTAAAAAAAAACTTTTGCAGTTCTAGTATATGGACATGTTTACTTCATATGGTCATATTCAGAAGCCCAAATAAAATCACCGATTTTTTTTATGATTTTAGGCTGGGCCAGTCCCTTTAACATCTCGTGTTAGTTGACTTACTATACCTCAGTCTATAATAGTTTGTTATATTATACGCGCGGGGGGGGGGGGGGAGGGGTTGTGTTCCTTTCGCCAGGAAACAAATCAATTAGGCCTACTCAACTGTTCATTTCTGTTTAATTATGTAATTTTAACAAATAATGTTATTTGAAGAACTTGAGAACTTGAAGCACCAGCAATTGCTAGGTAAATTCAAAGCACCCCTCCAATTTTTTTTTTAATAATCCGTTCAGGATTGTTGCCATAGACACGCTTCCATGGTTCAAGGTATCGCGGGTCATCAACATTTAAAATCGCAGCCGTGACAGTTGAAAGCTGTTGGTGAAAAGTTAAGAAAAGAGGATTAAAGCGGTAATATGTTGGATAACATTAATTGTATGGATAATTTAAATGGAATATAGGATAGGTAGTCTAAATTACTCTAAATATCATTTTTGATATGTTTCATGTGGTATTTTTGAACTGGATACCATAAAGCTGACTTTCATTTCGGACCATTCTCCACCGTCGGACAGACTTTAGGATGTTACAAAGTGATAATATACTTATTATTTATAATCATAGACTCGACTGGATGAATTGATAGACTATTCTGCTGGTTTAGTTTCTCGTACAATACCAGCAACATATCGTGTATTATATGCTTAAGTTAAATTGTATTGGTTGATTTTATTATATTTGTTTATATTTTAATGTCGTCATTATGTTATTGTGAATTTTAGATGCCAAGTAAAGTTGTTAGATTCATGAGGCACTTGATGAGAAGATCAAGCTCACGTTCATCTGATCTCCCCATAGAGAAGTTAGTGCCTTTATTATTTAATTCTGTATAATATTATTTATATATGAGTGTTAAGGTTGCACATGACTTCAGCAGGAACAAAAGAGCGTGGCATTCAATACAAAGGTTGGGTCGATGTTGGGAAGTGGCGTAAACAACGACCCAACATTAAACTATAATTGTGTGAACCTGTGGATTAATTATATCTTCAATAATACCCCACCTATTCTGAGATCAAAATTTATTTTTTACAATCCAAAACTTGCTCATGCACGTCAATGTTACATGTGTTTGTGTCAAAAGCAGAAAAAGACGTTATAGGCTCTATTGTAATCATAAACTTGTCTTTATCAGGTTACATTCATGATAATAACAGAGTTTAACTATACTCACACAGTACTCAACGTTTTTTTAATTCTACAGATATATGGCTATTGGGACCTGGAAGAAATATCGATACCGGATGAAAAAACATATTGATAACTAACTGATTCAGCTCCTTATAGGCTACATTGTCAATATTTATCTTTATTGTGGTCAAGATTTATGGTCAAGACTACGTGTGATTGTAGTGAAATCAACTGTTCTTCAATTATGTTTTGTGGAGGTGTAATTGTAAAACGTATGAAATTAGTTTTTTTGCATTCTAAGACGATTTCGGCTTATATTATATAAATTTCCCTTTTAATTATGTATGTCTTATGAGTATATCCATGGTATTTTTTGTACAGGCTGCAGAATTACAATTATGCCAGTGAGGCATACCAGCTAGCTTTGCCAGTGCGGAGCACTGGTCAAGGCTAGTACTATTATAATACGTCCACTGACATAAATATTACGATTTTGTATTGATTGAGCACTGTGAAATATGTCATATTATTCCAGGTTCAATTGGTCGATAACCATCTCGCTAGATGCGAAGCGATGAGAGAGAGACAACAGAAGAGAATGGCGACGGTAACACTCTCGCTAGATGGGAAGCGATGAGAGAGAGACAACAGAAGAGAATGGCGACGGTAACACTCTCGCTAGATGGGAAGCGACGAGAGAGAGACAACAGAAGAGAATGGGGACGGTAACACTCTCGCTAGATGGGAAGCAATGAGAGAAAGACAACAGAAGAGAATGGGGTCGATATCCCTCTCGCTAGATGGGAAGCGATGAGAGAGAGACAACAGAAGAGAATGGCGACGGTAACACTCTCGCTAGATGGGAAGCGATGAGAGAGAGACAACAGAAGAGAATGGCGACGGTAACACTCTCGCTAGATGGGAAGCGACGAGAGAGAGACAACAGAAGAGAATGGGGACGGTAACACTCTCGCTAGATGGGAAGCAATGAGAGAAAGACAACAGAAGAGAATGGGGTCGATATCCCTCTCGCTAGATGGGAAGCGATGAGAGAGAGACAACAGAAGAGAATGGGGACGATAACACTCTCGCTAGATGGGAAGCGATAAGAGAGAGACAACAGAAGAGAATGGGGACGATAAGACTCTCGCTAGATGGGAAGCGATGTGAGAGAGACAACAGAAGAGAATGGGGACGATAACACTCTCGCTAGATGGAAAGCGATGAGAGAGAGACAAGAGAAGAGAATGGAGCTGAGATTGGCTTGGCTCTTAGTGGGAGATGGGGATGAGTCTTCATTACGCTGGCCAGCATGTCAAGACTCATAATCATAAAATTATTGCTCTGGTAGATAGAGGTTTAACCCTTACAGCGCGGGAATCAACTTTAGAAGTCAGAATCTGACGTCTGTAGATGTCAAATTCGGACGTCTAAAGTCGATTCTCACACTGAAAGAATTGATTATTATTTCTAATGGTCGTAGACCTATAACATTGGTATTAAGAGCTTACTAATACATTTATTATGATTTCAATTTAAAAAATCCCTTTGGTCTCCATGGTTTATACAAAAATAAGTTATTGCTTCGGTACATGGAGGGTTGAGCTCGTCAGAGGTTATCGGTGTAATATTACATTTTTCTCTGCATAATAATTTAAAATCAAAGCTGCATTGTTTTCGCACCAGAATAATCATAGACCAATTCTTCAGATATTTTGAAACCATATGTTTTATAATTTACATTAGTTATTATTCATTATAGATATGTATTCCTCATATTATCCGCCACTTCAGGGATTTCAATTCTTCAGGATTACTATTTCGAGAACTCTGTCTGCGTGTACAGGTCATCTGTGAACACATGCAACTGATGGGGGAGTGGTTCTGTTGACTAGATTCCCCTAAAGTGGCCGGAATGGTGTATCTCATGTAAAGGCAGGCACTGTTGGATAGAGTAGTCACCTTCTTATATTATAAGGCACTTTTGTATTAAGTAGAGTCACCTTCTTATATTATTCTGTTATGTGATTTGTAGCAAAACATTGTTTGATGATTTGCAATAGCCACTTGTAGTAAAGCTATTTATTTTTAAAAATCACTGTTGTAAAAGTTGTTGTTGTACATACCAAATGTCCATTGTTTTATTCAATGTTTAAAATGTAACGATATCTACATTAGAAGGAAGGATTAAATGTACATCATTTAATAGTTGTACAAGATTCAGAGTATATATACTACATGCATACTGTGTATATTTGTCCTAGTGCTGTTTAATATGGGTAATTTCAATAACTTTTATTTGGCTTGCTACCTTATATAAACAGGACCCTATCAGGACGCGAGTTGATCATGTTATGTATTGAATCAAGATGCAACGTGATTGTTTTCAATAGGAATTTGTTCAAGTTACTAGATATATACCTCTTGTTATAAACCATGCATGTGTGCTGGAGTGATGACATACAATCGCATTTTGTATGTATATAAACATATATGATACCTCACTCGTGAAGGTGGTGATAACACTTGTAATATCACGCCTGGACTATGCCAACTCTGCTTTGCATGGTGTTTAATACAGACTTATATTCTGAATAAACTACAGCTTGTACAAAACAATGCTGCAAGGCTAGTAAGGAAATCAAAGAAATATGCCCATATCACACCTGCCCTGAAAGACCTCCATTGGCTGCCAGTCAAGTCGAGTATCATTTTCAATGTCCTCTACATTCAGCCATGCACAGTGACGCCATCTAACACAACAAGGTATCTTACCCATGAGCACGCAGTGCGATACCTTGCTTTATCGAGCATAGCGTCCAGCTATTTTAAATAGCCAGATACCTTGAATGTGACGTGTCTCAGACAGCGCTTTACAGCTGGCTCACAGCAAAGCTTGCTTGTTTCCGTTGGTATGATAAATCAGATAGATATATAAGCTCGGAATCTCACGCTGAAGTCTCCCTGGATGGCGGCCACTATATGATTACTGGCCGCCATGACGAAATTCAGTACATCTCACAGTCCAAAATGAGAGATTCCCAGCTTGTCTATATAATACATCTAGCAACGGAAACAGGTAACTGTGCATGAGAGATGAACAAGAAGTCAATTCTTCGTGACTTTTTTATGACCTATTTATAAATCTGAAACATCCAATGAGGTTTGAATCTTAGACACACACTCAAGATGACCACATAGACAGAATAACTGATTGTAGAACACGATACGGCCAGGCTCCTGCGGTAGCACTCACGTGAGACTGGCCAAGGGAAGATGAGAGACGCGTGCCCATCATATATACAGGAACCAGTGGCCTGCTAGGTTATCTTCATATCCCCCTCGACCCACAACCCCCTTGACCCACTAACCCTCGACCCACAACCCCCTCGACCCACAACAACCATTTTTTAATAATAAAATATTTTTACTAGTAATCTATATCGGGACGCTGTACCATGCATGTTCGGAAAAACCCATGGAAGTCACCCATATGGGACCCACTGCAGGCTTTTACACAACTAAATGTTTAAAGTCATATATTCATATTTAGGATTATCAGGAAACGCCAGAAATACAATTATGATGTAAAAGTGAATCTTCAGAATAACCATGGGCGTGATATTGTTTGGGATCTGTCTGAAATCTGAAAGGAGAACTAGTCATTGGTTAGGCCTACAGATGGCTTATGAGGGACCATTCCCGATAGTGCAGAAATTCAGTGATATTGATTACAGAATACAATTTGATAAGAGAAAGCAGGGGGTGGTAAACTATAATAAACTGCAACCATACATGGGTCATTCCCTTCCTTCCTGGGCAAATACTGTAATGAAGAAAATTAAACCTTTGCCAGTTGTGAACCCAACATTGCAGTAACACTGTCAAGTGTTACTATCACTTGTATTTTCATTTTGTTCAATTAAGCTTTCAACCTGTGAAGAACATATACTATGTCAACTCAAGAGGAAGAGTGTATGAGTGTTCGCTCTGCACAGACGAAGTCATACGGAGCGATTCGACCCCTTTCAAAACACACTTTACGGGAAACATGTTCCACTGTAGGCCAACCCTTTCTATGCAGCTTCCACAGTGAAAAAGGCCCCATCGAGTCCCATATACAAGGCTAAAAACTACACCCGAACAAGGAAAAGGAGAGGACAAATGCCGGCCTACGACCTCTGGGGGAAGAGAGTCTGAAGCAGAGTGTAAATCCTGTGACCATCAGAGAAGGAAGTGATTATAAACGCTATGATGTGAAGCAATCGAACTTCATATGGGAAGCGAAGTATGTGAAGAAACACAGTATTATGTCACAAACGAAGAGGTTCTTACCTTTATTTCCAAGCCTGTGAGGGTAGACCTTCCACCAGTAATACATCATATCAACACCCCGGCAAACACAGCTACATTAGACCCGCAGTGGTTTCAGGACAAGTTACTAAGCTCTCCAACCTAAGCACAATTTCAAGCTCCACCCCCAGTAGATGCCTCATCAATGATGAATACACCAACTCCACCTCTGAATACACCAGATCAGAGCCATTTATCACCAGTCATTTTGAAAAACATTTCTTGGGTGAACTTTGGTCAGAACAGTAAGCCTCAAATTCGAAAGACCTTTATCCAGTGGCTCATTCGGTTGGACTCACTGTGACACATGTCTATATTCCGAAGGTTCGATAGTCCAAAGGTTCACTGGTCCGAAGGTTCGATAGTCCAAAGGTTCACTAGTCAAATGTTTACTAGTCCTAAGGTTCGATAGGCCAAAGGTTTACTAGTCCGAAAGTTCATTAGTCCAGAGGTTTAGTAGTCCGAAGGTTCACTAATCCGAAGGTTCATTAGTCCAAAGGCTCGAAAGTTTGATAGTCCAAATGTCTGCCAAGCCGGCGTGAATATAGGTCTATACACTTGCGTTTACAGACTATACCTGTCATAATTAATAGGTAATTTGTGTGTTCACAAATAATATTTACTGGAAATTTAAGGGCCTTAATACATTTTTTAAATACCCTAATGCTTTACGTGCTTTGTTATATAGCACTTTATAACAGTAAGCCCCCTATTAAAGTAATTTGTTATATCATTAGGCGGCTAAGTCAGAGGCGGGGGCTGCTCCATGTTCTGAAGGTTGTATATTCCGTAGGTTCTATGTTCCGAAGAACCCTAAGCCTTAGACTACACATCAACTAAGTAAATGTGTGAGTTTAAAAACAGATATTTCATATTTAAAAAAATATATTTAATTTGAAAGATGTAGGCCCTAGTCCTTCCTTTCTCTGTATCTGTACCTCCACCATCTCCTTCTCTCCCTTCCTCATTTAATTTCATCCTCATATTCCTTCCTTCCTCTAGTACGTTTATTCTTCTATTCCTCTGTGGTTCATTTCTTCGTCCCCTCTCTCTCTCTCCCTCCATTATTCCCTTTCTTCCTCTATCCATTATTAGTTTCCCCTCCCTATGCCGGGATACCCTTAAACAAACTTCCAATTTCAAAGTTCCGGGAATTTTTTTAAAATTTAAAAATTCCCGGAAATTTCGGAACTTGAAGTTCCCGGAACTTGTTTAAGGGTATCCCCCAAAAACATGCTTTTCAATTATTTTTCCTTGTGAATTTATACAATATCGGCATATTATATAGTATTTTTTGTAAATTCATCACAGATAAGTCTACGGATATACCTGCTTACTATCGACCATAAAGAAACAAAAATCAAGCACCCAACTACAAGTCTTTCAATCAATTGATTCAATTTTCAAGTACTTCATATTCCAGGACTTTCAAGTATTTCAAAGGGACATGCCCAGGTCTAAAATCATCAAAAAATCGGTGATTTTATTTTAGCTTAATAATATGACCATACATGTCCATAGCATTCACCAGTTAGGCTAGATATAGAGACCAAATTCCTGATTTCTAATTTATATTGACAAGCATTTCAAAAATAAGAAATACGGGAATTTCGTCTCTATATCTAGCCAAACTGGCAAATGCGCAGCACAATAAATAAAAGACTTATGCAGTTCTAGTCTATGGACATGTTTATATCATATGGTAAAAAAAATCACCTATTTTTTCATGATTTTAGACCCGGGCATGTTTCTTTAAGGACATGGACGAACTCTGAATAAGTGTACTGTAAATTAAAATACACATGTTTTGACAAATCAATCATGTTGTAATTCCGATATTTTTGTCACAAAGTTAAAGGGACTGGCCCAGGCTAAAATTTTTATAATTTTTGTGCTGCGCACTTACCAGTTAGACTAGATATAGATACGAAATTCCCGCATTTCTTATTTTTGACATGGTTGTCAATAATTACAAATCAGGAATTTCGTCTCTATATCTAGCCTAACTGGTGAATGCGCAGCACAAAAATTATAAAAATTTGCAGTTCTAGTCTATGTACATGTTTACATCATATGGTCATATTAAGAACCCGAAATAAAATCACCGATTTTTTGATGATTTTAGCCTGGGCCAGTCCCTTTAAGATTTAGTTGATGACAGTTTACTGGTTTAATGGCATCACTTCGTTTTTTGCTGATGTATTTAACTACCAAAAATGTATGATAACTAGTAAAAAATTGGGACACCCGAGAGTGAGTTCCGAAGTTCCCGGAACTTCAAGTTCCTGGAACTTCAAGTTCCCAAATTTCTTGTTTTTTAAATTTAAGTAAAAATTACCAGAACGTCGAGTTATTTCCGAAATTAAATCTCATCCTTAGGCTATTTTAGTTTAATATTAATGGACATGCCCAGGTCTAAAATCATAAAAAAAATCGGTGATTTTATTTTGGCTTCTTAATATGACCATATGATGTAAACTTGGACCCATACCATAGACTAGAACTGCGAAAGTTTTTTAATTTTCTTCTGAGCATTCACCAGTTTAGGCTAGATAATTATAGGGACGAAATTCCTGATTTCTAATTATTGGCAATCATGTCAAAAATAAGAAATACGGGAATTTCGGCTCTATATCTAGCCTAATGCTAGGTTCACATTATGTTTACGGCGGCCACGTTTGCCCGAAACGTAGTGCACCGTGGGATTTTGGCCCTTTTTCAATTTTTGTTAGGTCTTGCTACGTTTTTTAACGGTCTCTCACGGTATGTTGGACGGGTTGCAGGTGGTCGACTCCCGGAGGCACAAACGCGCGGTACGGTTCGGCCCCCGATCTATTATGGATGCCAGTACGTTGCCTCTCGGGCCGTCACGGTCTTATGGGGTTCCTCACGTTTATCACATACTAATAAAGGACTGAGACGTCTTTCCCGTTCTCTCAAGACTCTCTGCCGATGAAACGTGAACACCGGACAGCTATGGAGCGTGTGTGAACATATCCTGCCGCTTAATCAACTTAGAAAGAAGATTTTGGTGGATAATCCTATTTAAGAGGTCAAGGAATCTGGTAAAACTATTTTCATTACAATACTTTTTGTGTGATTCAAAATAGCGTCCAAAAAAATGACAAAAAAATACATATTTTAACTTGATGCACTTTTGAAGTTACGATTTGTGATTTAAAATATCCCCAGGACTCTCATTGAGTGGTATCATGTTGTTCAGGGACCTATCACGAGTCAGAATCAGGCTGTTAACACTTAATCGATAGAGTATAAATGGCCACTATCAAAATCACCGAAAAGTCCAGAAACATGCCTCCAGTCCCAGTACGTACCGTCTCAAAGTCCATTACGGCTTATTGCGCACTGTCACGTTTTGTTGGGTTCACCCCGTTTTACTACGGCCTGCTAGGTTTCTTATCCGTACTGTGACTGCCGTGGCAAATTTTTTGACAGTTTTAAAATCTGGCACGGCAATCATGGCCTCCCAAGTTTGTCCATCCCGCCGCCCTGCGTTGTCCCACGTCCATCCCGTTTTCTCCACGGTGGCCTGAAACGTGGCCGCTGGGAACCTATAATAGTGTAAACCTAGCATAACTGGTAAGTGCGCAGCTACAAAAATTAAAAAACTTTTGCAGTTCTAGTCTATGGACATGTTTACATCATATGGTCATATTAAGAAGCCAAAATAAAATCACCGACTTTTTATGATTTAGACCTGGGCATGTCCCCTTAACTGGTAAGCGCTCAACACAAAATTTACGTCATTCTATGGACATGTTGACATAATATAATTATAGGCCTAGCCATTTCAAGGAGCCAAAATAAAAATGAAGATTTTGGCCCGATTGCGTCGCTTAATTTACCAGGAATAAAAAATTAAGAATGAAATTAAATTTATGCAGATAAGCCTATAGATCTACCTGATGAACAGTTGAATCAATAACATAAATCCGGAAATGTAGGCTTACAGGTGTTTCAACTCTAGTTTTGGATCCCGCCTATATATTTAGTCCACAAAGATCTACAGGTAGGCCTAACATTGGTTGGCCACCGTTATGGCCAAACATCAGATCAACACCGTGTCAACGTAAACCGTATTGGTCGGTTGCACATGGCATGAAATGCTATTCAGAGGTGGGCAAGTGGTCGCCATATGTGGCGACAGAACAAAATATCTGTAATGTAAATATTAAAAAATGACCATTCAGAGCCCCTAAAAATAGCCATTTGTGGCGATAGGACTCATGTCGCCTGCCCACTCCCTGCTATTAAATGTACAATAATCGTGCCTGAAGGGTTAGGCCTGACAGATTTCACATCCTGCTACTGACAGACCAAAAAAAACATGGGGGCATGTCCCACGCCAACACGAGACGTTACGCCAATGGTAATTCAATGAGGTGACCAGCGTCGTAGTGCCCCGGCTTTAAACCAACATTAGGCCTATGATAACAAGAGTGTTATAGAAAGAAATGACGCTAATATAGGCCTACATCCAGGCTACAGTACTGATTTAGCAAAATGGGACAAGCTTTTTCAGTGGGGCTAGCCCCGGCTAACGCAGGCTAGCCCCATGTTCTCTCCCCACCCCATTTGGGGCTCGCATGTATGCGCCCAAAGTTATAAAATCCTTTAGCCGGGCCGCAATGTGCGTTTTGGTATAAGTTCATATAACTGGAGCCGCGCTCATATCGCCGGGGCTCAAGGCAATCTAGAGCCTCGGCGAATTGAGTCAACGCCTGTATGTGTTAGTCAGGCGCGCTTCTCGTCTGGTCCACTTTCAAGCTCGACCGGTGCGCCGGGCGAGCCTGACTTTCCAGGTGCCTGCTTTTTCATCTTCAGTTAGGTCTATTCCAGTGACCGTAGCTTCATAAAACCACCCATTTTCTGAATTTATACACTGAACTGCTTTTCCGATACTAAAAATAATGTCTAAATGCTAAAGGCTAAATGCTAAATGGCTAAGCAGAAATAAAAGAGGACTGCAACAGGTCTAGATGTATACGCGTACGGACACTCAATTATTGCACGTTTCGATCAACTCAGAGCTGTTCAGATGATGCTGAATGTGGTCAAGCTGAGCGCGCCCTGTCTTGCCCAGAGCGAGCCTGGCCAGCCCGGCGAGATGACACATGGTTCACAGCATCCATGTTAGCCGCCACACAGTATACTGGGTGCAAGCCCAAGTAGGATTTGGGCGGGTATATTTTCCTCGCCCGAACCGTGTGGGGGCTCGAGCCCATTTCATGCCTGGGCGCAACCAATTCTGCGCCTGTCTCGCCGGGCTTGCGCCCGGGCTAATGACGGGCTGGCCAGCGTTAACGCAGGCCAGCCACTGATAAAAAATCTGTCCCATTTTGTGAAATCAGTACTGTAGTTGTATGGTGGGAACGTCATTCACCCATTGCTGTTTCAATGTTGTTGGCCCACCGTCTTCGACGCTTGCCCAACATTGAAACAGCATTGGGTGAATGCTCAGTGTTTGGTGGGCAAGTGCTCGCATGCGTATCTTTTTGCAACAAGCATATATGTATGTACCAGACGTAGACGCAGTGTTTGTGGACTTTGTTTGTGAAACTTCAGACATGGGCCTGGGTTTGACCGACAAATTAGACTACTCAAATTTTCATTTGTTTTTTAACAACTTTTGTTTTAACTTAAATATTAACAATTTAACTTGAGAACTTGAAGATCCGGGAACTTGGGAACTTGAAGTTCCGGAAACTACGGAACTTGGGAACCTGAAGTTCCGGGAACTTGGAAACTCACTCTCGGGTGTCCCTAAAAAATTGAGATGGTAAAGTGTCATAAGCAAAAGTAAGACTATAAACTGTCAAAATTGTTACAATTTTTATTTGCCAGGCTTAGAAAGACCAGCAGCAAAAAACAATCTGTTTCACAGTACATGTGTCGGGATTTAGCAGCTGTGAAAATTAACAGCTGAACATGCATGTGATTGTTGCAAAAGTACACATTCTGTTCGTAAATGTGTTTTGGTTAGGTTACTTAGATGCAACTTATTTCCAAATCCCTAGCCTGGACAGTAGGACGGAATTATTATTTATTTTCGGAATCTGAGCATGATTGTTCATCATCTGTGGATTCTTCAATGTCCGGTTCTGCTAGAACATCCACTATCTGATGGAATGTCATGATAATATTGGTGGAACTCAGGTGGAATCATTAATTCTTTACACAGGCGTAACAAGTCCTACTTTTTCTCTTGTGAGATTTGTAGAGTTTTTACATTCTTCAGTTTTCTTCGACGTTGACTGTATCTGGTTAGTTTGAGTTTCCTGAATTCCTCATCATAGACATATTTGACATAAAATTAGGACATTTTGCCACTCTCTGGGAATGGCTACAGAAACATACTTTTTCTCGGTTTCCATGCCTGAATGGATTGAGTCTACTTTCATGTTGGTATGTCCTGGTTCCAGAAACTTGTGTTCAATTTGTTCAAGTCCTACATTGGAGTTAGTGAAGTGGTGCAATGAAGTTGCTATGTATTGATTGAGGTGTTTTTCACTATAGAAGTCTGAAAATAATAACACTCGCTTAATACTAGACTCAAGTAGTAGTGCAGCAGATATAGAAATAAATTGTGCCTTTTGTGATAAAAGCATGAAATTTGGCACACATATGCAGTATGGTAGTATGAAACTTTTCAGCTACAGGGCCATCGCAAATTTGTCCCAGGACGCAAATGGCGGCCATTTTTAAAAATGGCCGCCACCGGTGATTATTTTTTCTCCTATACGACACCGTTTCAATGTTTTGTGAGTGAAAAAAATGGTTTTTTTGTGCATATATAATGAATTAAATATGTATAATAAATGTGATCCATGCGATTTTATTACAAAATAAACAATTATATCGGATTTTTTTCCTGAAATATGCCCGCGTACAGCTACTTGTTACGCAAAAACATATTGTTTCGACCAATTGTGGATGCGAAGCTTTACATATTGTGTGGGTGGATAATTTTTCCAAACACAGTGCTTAATTACATGTCATAATAGGAATATTACACATTTATGTGTATATAAACATATCTTTTTAAGGGGATAATCCATCATTTTGTTAACATTGAACGGCATAATCCTGTCATAGAAAGTCAGGTTTTGGTGACACGGTTATCACAATAAATTATTGTGTTATATGTGTCATACATAAATACTTATTTAGTGTCACAATTTCTTGCACAGAAACACAGTACACCTGAGTGCAGCTTTGAGACATTTACATTGCCCGCAACATCCTTTTTTGCACCCACATCGAAGGAGTTCTCTACAAGCCTTAGTTGCTTCGGGTAAATCTGTCCAAAAAACATCCCACTTTCCAGTGTCCTTCTTCGTCCACCCCAAACAGATGGAGAGGGCATTTCTGGTGCTGCAATGCAATATTGTGACCAGCAGTACCCAGCCTGATATGTAGCCCTCTTCACATGCTGGATCAGAGCAGCCTGAGTAGGGGGTATTAGGTCGATGGCTCTTCCTTTCTGAGCAAATAACTCTTTCCGTACCTGATTCACAGATGTATGGGTAGTGGTACAATCATATAGCAATACAATAAATTGTTCAATTAGTTCAAAATATGGTTTAATTTGTTGAGGTGTTGACCCGAGAGAGAAAAATGCTTCTGTCACAGCATCAAGGTTTTTCGATGTAGCCCAAGCAGTTTTTGCCCTTTCCGTGGAAGAAAGAAACTAAATCGCAGCCACTAAGTGCATGAAAGAATGGTAGGGCTCTACATTTGCTTGGCCCTAACGTTGTTGCTATCTCATGAGCTGCCAGATATCTAAAATGTTTGCCAACACCATAGGCAATCCACAAATGGATATGACTCAGACGTCGAGAAGCGGCTAAAGCAAGGACTACCATGTCTGTATCAACTGTGCGTATTGTGACTTTATCGCGGCCTTCCTTAACAATGTCTTCCAGATGATGGAAAATATGTGTGTCCGCTTGTGTGCATGGAGCTAATCTGGAAGTGTCACAAGGCAGGTTACAGAGCACATTATCATGGTATGTGCTTAGGATCATTTATCAAAGGGTTATTTGTCACCATCTGAGCAAGTAAAGCGAACAACTCCTCTTTGTTTTCTTTAAGACGGGGAAATTCATACCAGTTTCCTGGGACTCTTGTGGCTGGCTCCACACGACGACGAACTCCTTTGCCTCGCTTTAGTCTAGTTTCTGTTTTCAAACTATCTGGAAAATATCTATCCCAAATAATATCTACTCTGTTAGAATGTTGTAGGTGTGATTTTATATAGGGCAAATGTTGGTTAGCAAAATCAAGGAATGTTTTTGTTGCAGGACCAGGTTCAAGCATATTAACAGCTGAAGCGCCATCAATTATCACAGCTTGGACAGCAGGAGTGTTGCCAGATGGATGGGCAGCTGCAAGATCTTCCAAGCAGTCTACCAGGTCTGACTTGGCACCAGTTCTGATGGAACCCATCTTTGACAGAGCTGGGGGATATGATTGATTTTCATGTTGAAAAAAGTCATCCAAATCACCATTTCGAATTTGTGATGCCACATGCAATCTAGAGAAAAGGGAACAGTCATTTTTTAAGGAAGACACCTGCTGTTGTGACACGGATTTTACTCCACGTGGGGTTGTTGTGAAGAGGGGAATGTTGTTCCTCTTTATCGGGTCACTTATTGGTCTCACTTGGTAAATAAGCCTTTTGCGCACATATGCATCATACCGCTTCTGTCCAATATTCTCAATAGTGTGAATACCATCAGCAACAGTTTTGTCTGCTACATCTCTGGTGTCGAGTACCACGAGATCACTGCTGTTCTCACAGAAAGGATTACCCATGTCACCTACACCCCTTTGTTCTTGCTTGTGGGATTAGATTACCATCAGCCTTGTTGGGTCCATTTTGTCTTGGTATCTGTAAATCCTGTCTGGGGAGAGTAGCTGGGGGAACACTTGTGTAGCTCTCAGGCAAATGTTTTCTCTTTCCCTTCACAATATCATCAGCATCATTGGTTATCAGAACCTGGTCTAATCCAGCAAACGTATCAGCTGGGTGCTGGAAGAGTGATATGCCAGTCCCGTGAAATAAGTCATGTGAGCTTGTTGAACTAGGCTCGTGGTCGATATTGTCTATTGCAGCAGTTGTAAAAAGGCCGCACTTAAGTTCAGGAGGACAGACAACACCTTTTGTCTCATAATGATGACATACTTTGTTGCCCAGCTCTGTAGATATATTAAGCACATGATCATACGAGACAGATAATCCTAGTTCAAATAACTTGTCCACAAGCTCACGTTTTCGGGTTTTTGAGTGAAGCATTATGCCAAGATAAATTGGCAATGGAGTCTCCCTAGCTGCATTATGGCGAGGAACATCTGGTGATTGTTTTACTTTCTTACATGCTGAGCTGCTGAACTGGAGAAGCTGCGAAATAGTTAAAGCAGGTCGAGGGGTTGAAGATACTGTCGTCTGTGAGGTAATACTTGCACCGTATAACACCATAGATACTAAGGCCAGCAAGGAAGCCGGTGTGGAGTCACTACCAAATGAACAATTAAATGTCAGCATCATTTTAAGCATGTCCCTCCTTACAATACTTGCTGCTCTTGATTGCTTCATTATCATTGTCATGCTCACAAGCTTTGTGGAGTGCTTCTCCAATATCTTTATTGTACACAAGAACCACATAACGACCATGTGTATGAGCTTCCATGTCAGGAAAGTAACTGAGTATTCGATCTTTTAATTTTGTTGGATGTACACGGACTGTAATAGTTGTACCAAGCTGTTCTAGTCTTTTAGCATAAAGCATTGTATGTTCTGATAATTTAAATATTGGGGCAATACTTTCATCTAAGCAAATTTCTTCAATGTATGAAACAATACCAGCAAACGCTAAGCCATGATTGACATCATCAGTTCTGTCTTCTGTAGATTTATCTAAGTTACGTGCCTTGTTATACTTCTTGTGCAATAAGATCGCCAGAACTGAGTTGGGCAAGTAGAGGTTTGTTTATAAGTTTGTATCCACATTGTCTGACACGGGCATCAAGCTTAAATGTTGATACATTATGTAAAGTCTTTCCTTCTGCAGATTCATCGCAAAAGAAACATTTTTCAGATGGGAGTCTTTTCTCCCTTATTATGGCGTAAATATTTATTCAGTGGACTAGATTAACGTGATGGTTTTCGCTTCTCAGCTCTCTGAAGTTTTGTTTTATTGTATTGGAGACGACATGTGTCATGCCATCTCGCATTGTGACAGCGAAATGAAGACTCTATGCCTTCACCCTCATCTAAACTTAGAGGTTGATTGTTTTTGGTAAACAAACGATCCTATCAAAAGCAAGGAGACTGTCAGCCAAAGTTTTATAACCAGCTCCTGTGGCTTGTTTTCTTGAAAAACCTGGGCAGATCAACGTTTCTTTTGTATCTTGCTGGCACAAAACACATTGTGTCCAATCAACATCTAGACTTTGACGACCAGACGTACTGGGTAGGTTGGTATCGACGACCTTATATGATTTAGACATTGTCAAATATGAGTATTATTTTCTAATCTACCACCACACCAATACTATCTAACACGATGCATTACCAATTTAGCGTCTACAGGTATACATGCTGTAGGTTCGGACATACCTGAAAAGAATAGAAATATATAAATAGGAGAGAATAACAAACCAATGCAATTTTCGATTATCAGGAACATCATTGATGACTTTTGGCAGTGCATCCCAAACAGTTGACAGTCTCAAATATAAGATAGGCCAGCATGTAGGCCTACATACATATGGAGAGGTTTGCAATTGTCACATCAAGAAGCCTTAGAAGCTACCTGTAAAATTTAAATGATACATTTGTTTCCCTGTGGTAAAAATGATCAAAAATATATTTTGCAAACAGCCGGCCGGATGAACATATTTTTGGATGGACAAACAAACGGTCGAATAACCAACGTTTTGTCAACACCCGACTTTTACTTGTATTCAATAGATGTGTGTGTGGGGGGGGGGGGGGGGGGAGGGGTATCAGGTGATATATACGTCCAGATGTTGACTCTGCTGATCCCAATAGACCTACCTACTACTTTCATGGCCTTTTTCTTCTCGGTGTTCGAAATATTCACAATTCCAAGCAACTACATGCCGAATGCATGCTCTTCAAAACGAAAATTCATTATTATACAGGTAAGCTAATGAAAGTTAACAGTGATTAGATCATTCACCATCTTCTGCACAGTGAGGATGCAATATATAATATTTTTTTCGATTTATATACCGATGCTAGAAAAATATTTAGCACCTGTCTATGTTCAATGGCAGCCATTTTGAAAAATGGCCGCCATTTCTGACCGGAAGTGATTTTGAAATGGCCCTGTAGCTAAAACTGATCAGTGATATATACTCTAACACTGTACCAAATTTCATGCTTTTATCATTAATAGCACAATTCCTATGAAAATAAGCCTGTATCTGCTGCACTATAGCTCAATAAGCAAGATTCAATCACGGAAGACTCCCTTCCATCATTAAATTCTTCCCACCAAAAGCAGAAGCCATTTTAGCACCTGTTCAAATATAGTGAACTTGTAAACTGACAATGTTCTAATATAATAGAGGTTGCTAACTCTTCCGCCGCATCGGGTATCAGTGCCAGCATTTGACCGGCGCTGGGTTGACGTCTCGATTCTGCTGGGAGCACGTGTGATAATGAAGTTTTTAATACATACTTGTTTAAACATAATTATGCAAATTTATCTATCTTTAGATTTCTACGCTTTCCAAAGTATTTTTTTGCTACTACATATCATATGTTTATTATACATAGTAGCTATTTGATCTCCGGTTTTGGTGCGGGAAACATCTTTCTTAATATCTTGTTAATGCCAGTTAATTATACTTTATGTAGTCAACATTTTCAAAGCATCCTGTGTTTTATTATGGCAATGCCACCTAATATTTTAATTCTGTAAGTGATTACATCTAAACTAACCATGCAATAAAATATATATATATCTAAGCTAACTACCTTTAACGTATATAGTCAAGAACCATAGTAAATTTAATATTTTATTGTACTTCGCTCAACATGTTTGTCTCTACATACTATAAATTATTTTTTTCTGTTTATATTTATTTCATGTATTTTGTATATATAATGTATTTTGTATATATCGTCGCCTCGGAGCTAAAGGATCCTATCTGCCACTCTAACGAGTGTCAGATAGGATCCTTTAGCTCCGAGGCGACGATATAATGTTTTGAGGGCCCCAAGGAAGATGGGTGAATGCTCATTGGGTTTACCCTCTTGAAATAAAGATATTTAAACTGACAATGTTCTAATATAATAGTGGTCGCTAACCCTTCCGCATGCGGTATCGGTGCAGGAACTGTCGGGGCAGAGTCACTAGCCGCGGTAGCATTAAAACAACCGTCAATAGAGTGTTAGATATACTGTGTCTCACGTGGCATGAATGGAGTTCCCTTTGGCTATTGCTACTGGAGACTATCCAATCCAAGGATAGCGGAGTCGTGATTCTGGGCATGCCTGGAGGTAAATCCTCTAGACAAGCCCAGCACCCCTTGTAACATATAACAATCTATTATATGTGTAATATCAATGTAGTCATTATATAATTAAGTATATTTTCTGTTTACTGTAAATGCAATTATATTTGGTATATTTAATGGTTTACCGTAGTATCGCTTTGTAGCTGGCAACAGTTAATTTACTCAATACTCAAAAAGAGAATGGACTTTGTTCATATTAGCAAAGTAGTCCATTACCATAGTAACAGTCCTTTCCTTCCCTCCGTTATCAGCCCATGCTGGGGACGTTGCTTGATATACAGTAGTTTTAGGCAAGTTTCAGACAAGAACAGTCATCATGTAAATTCAACTACAAATTATACATTTTAAAGTAGTTAGATATTATTCACTTCAATATGCGTTGTGAAAGATATTTTACAAACATGTATTAAAGGATATTATACAAGGATCTGGGTGTTGTTATATCTGATTATGTTACCAAACCAAGTCCCATGAAACTTCACTATGTAGCAAATCAACGCTACACCCCTTAGCCACTTCACTTCCAGGCCGAAGTGCATGTCAGGATCCAGGGATCCTGGTATAACTATAGTAAATCCGACGGAAATTTCCGTCATGTATGGTTACGTAACATGACGAATGACGACGGAAATTTCCGTCATGTATGGTATTGAAGGGGTTAATGGGCGAGTGAAGATAAACACTCGTATCACCCCACCCTCACGTCATCATCTGTTCATCATTTATTTTATCAGGACTGCACTGTTTCTATCGTATTACAATGTAGTTTAAATTACCATTAGTGCCGAAAAGTGACGTAAAAAACACAATTTACTAGTACTGTTACAACTGTGGATGTACATAATAAACTGGACATCAAAATAAACTGTATTAAATGATTTATACTTCATTACAAGTTCCTTGTCCATGTTTTTTCTTTTTGTGCATGATAAACATTAATTTTGCAAAATGTTTTTCATGTTCCACTTTGCTTTCTTCAGTTTGGATAGTGTTGAACTTTTTCTATTTTGAACACTCGACCTTCTCAGGGGGGGGGGGGGGCACTATTTAATCTCCGGGGGATGGAATATCTATAATGTAGGGCAGACTATTGGATGTGTTAGGACACAATTTTACTTACATACAATTTGTGTGTGGTTAAGACACAATTTTACTTACTGTAAACTGGTTTTATCCGTGACACAAATCCTGGTCACGGCACCAATGTAAACTGGTTTTATCCGTGACACAAATCCTTGTCACGGCACCAATGTAAACGGGTCTTATCCGTGATACGTTGACACGCCATCGTCGGGTGTCCAAATGTTCTGGCACGGCAAACAACACTCGTGGATAAACTTAAATTAACTCTTGAATATATATAAAATATATATTAAGCAAAAAACATTCAATTCCTCAGTACACTGATGTTAGTACTTATATCTCGTTGTGTAATTTTGCTGTTGCTTCAGTGATCTACAAGATGTTAGATACCGAAGCAACTCCCACTAAACTTAGCCAAACCCGAAACGTCTCTGTTACAATACTCCCCAATTTCTCTCTGACTTTCTCCCTGAATTTTCCTCTGAATTTCCTCTTGAAGGCTGTGGGCGCCTTCCTTTATAGCGGATCCCGACGGGCGCGGTCACTTCCTGTGGTGAAATGACATCTCCACCAATCAGGATCCTTACTTTGATATACATTCACATTCCTGGGCTGTTTTCCAGAACCGACTCACACAGGCCCCCAGAACTAGGGGACGTCCTGTATGACAATTAGTACTTGTCGCAGTACCGTCTCCACCATGTGGTTCACATGTAAACAGCCCAGGACAGCATGTTTATTCTACCCTTTACTTACCGAAATCCCAATTTAGCCACCTGTTACTTTACATTGTTACATTACATACGGTTCGTGTGTGGTTAAGACATAATTTTACTTACATACATACATACAATGTGTGTGTGGTTAGGACATAATTGTACTTACTTACAATTCGTGTAGAACTACTACTGATGCTGTGAATCCAGATGTGACAAAGATCCATTTGTGTCTGCTTCTCCTTGATTGCATGGAGACAAGCATGTATTATCGTCCGTATCTCAAGAAATATTTTGTATAGACATACACTAATAAAACTATAATGAGCTAGCTGTCTTAGTTGAAACTCCATGTGTTAAGACACCATTTTATTACTTACTTACAATTCGTGTGTCGGCTTCTTCTTGGTCACATGGATAAATGCATTTTTCAGTGTCACTGCTGACTACGTGGCTCCAGACGTGACATGCTTTCTCACCCGGGAAGAGAAGTATGTAGTTCATGTTACTTTTGGTCAATACAATACAAAAAAAAACAAAGAAAATCATATCTCCTCAATCGTATATGTTAAATATAAATTGAAACTATAATTAATGTTACTGATGATCTCACATTATTCGATCCAACTTGTAGACACATCAACTCCATGTAAACCTGTGATGGAATCATTTTATTCTCCATATTCAATAATAATCTATGTCTATCTTGTGGTTCTCAATGTAAGCTTTCATCTCATCTTCGCAGACTGTAACCGTAAATTTCGTCTACAGGAAAAACGTAAGCAATAAAATCAATGTCTTGGTTGAAACTTCAAAGACACACTTTTACTTAATATCTACAATTCGTGTGTCTGCTTCTTCGTGATTGGATGGGGACAAGCATTTGCCAGTGCTGAATAAAGCATGAAGACAATCATTTGCCACTGCTGAATAAATCATGGGCACAAGCATTTGCCAGTGTCACTGCTGGATACAGTTTTTCCCAGACATGGAAAAAAAACTGTTTCAAGTACATCGCAGTAGTTCAACCAGCATTCACATCCCCTGTGTCTGATCCTCCGCGGAAACACGCTGCCTTTACGGATCTCAAGGAACATCGTGTAGAGGCATACACTAATGAAGCTATGATGAGCTGGCTGTGTTGGTTAACACGTGATGTTGAAGCGACACAATCAGGTTAAAATCATCAAAAAGTTGGTAATTTTTTTTTGGCTTCTTAATATGACCATATGATATAAACATGTCCATAGACTAGAACTGTAAAAGTTTTATAATTTTTGTGCTGCGGATTTACCAGTAAAGCGAGATATAGAGACGAAAATCCCGTAGGCCTATTTCTTAAAATTTTTGGACATGCATGTCCGAAATAAGAAATCGGGGATTTTGTCTTTTGCTACTGCTGCAGTGGCCCCAGATGGGGCAAAGACATGTTTCCCATCTGCAAAGGGAAGGTAATTAATATGTTTATTGTAATACAAAAACAACATAGAAAATATATAGTAAAACTATAATTGAGTTGACTGATGATATTTTTATTTTCCACGTTATTGGATCCAGGTAAACCGCTGATGGAGTCCTTGTATTTCCCATCTTCTAAACAATCTGGTGGCTTTCATCTCATTTTCATAGATGTTAACGTACATATACTCGGATAAAAGTACGAAAAATAAAATCAATGACTGTCTTGGTAAAACAACATTTTACTTACCTTCAATTCGTCTATCTGCTTCTTCATGATTGCATGAAGACAATCATTTGCCAGTGCTTAATAAAGCATGGAGACAAGCATTTGCCATCGCTGAACAAAGCTTGGCAACAATCATTTACCAGTGCCACTGCTGAATGAAGTTGTTCCAGACGTGGCATATATTTCAATGGTTGAACCAGCATTTACATCATCTGTGTATGATCCGCAGCAGGAACATAAATCGACTCATAATGATGACCTAATTATCATGTACTCTCAATACCTGCATTTTCATGTTATTGCTTGACGATCTTCAGGATTTCAGAGAACATGTTGTATAGACATACACTAATTCAGGGATCGACACTAACACTGACACCCGAGGCCAGTAAAAATCACCAAGGGCCAGTTACTGTCGATCCCTGCTTAGTAATTAATTATTATTTCTCTACATAAGAATTTTTACTAAAACAGTTTGTCTCCACGAAGGCTGTTCAATTACTGCTAGTTATATAGACACAATGTATCGTAAGTGTTTCTGCTGTTTACCCTCAGTACATCATTCATCTCATCAACGGATTGCACTGTTATTAGTCGCAAAATGACGTTCCACCTGCTTAGGCTGCCGTAACCCTCTTGCATTGATAGCACGTGTAATCTTCTCCCATGTGCTTGAGCGTGTCTCTGTCCGTGACGAGAGATCCAAACTTCTAGGACTACGTCCGCCTCGGAAGTTTAGACCTCGTCAATCATGACCCAGACCTCTCGCCTGAGCTCTTAGACTTATTGCATAACATAAAAGGTTTATTTTTACAACTTAAAATTAACTCTACTATAAAGATAACTATTTTCAGCTAGACTTTTATACCATGACGTATTTTATGTTTTAAATAACCTTAAATGGCGTTACACGACAAAAATACTTTATTTCCAATAAAAATACATAGAAAAATAATTATATTCATCAATAAGATTTATATGTTGATCAAGGATGATCCATGTTAAGGCATTTAAGTGCCGTTATCACATGGACCAACTGACATGCAAGTGTTTGCTTGTGAAAGTAAATTAAAAAGTAGACAATATTTTATCTATAATAATAAATACGTTTAATTAATGCTTTGATAATTTTAAAGATAACACTGATGATTAAATAATGGTTCTATTAGAATATGATTAATAACAATTCTATTACAATGATTATGCATCCCATCCCCTGACATGAACTGGTGCATCTGCCACTTATAAGAGCAACAGATACACCCCTTCACATGCGCTAAAAATACATTTTATGTTGTTTCAATGTTGGTCCAGCGCCGTTGGCGGTGGGCCAATATTGAAACAGCATTGGGTCAAATGCTCGCGTTTGCTGGGCTACACACAGGTGTCTGTCTACACCCACCCCTCCGCCACCATAATATTCTCGCCAGCCGATCAGGGTACTTTTAGCAAGACAGCCGGCCAATCACAAGCTTACTACAATACTTGAAATTGAGAGCGGGGGAAATATGACGTCAACCATCTGCACATTTTAACATGCGAAGGAGCAGTGTCTAGGGTGAGCAGTGTAGATTGTATATTTCTCTGCATATCTGGAATGAAAACAATTGAATTAGTGATTATTTCTCCCCATGATTATAATAACAAAAATTATAATAAACTCTAGAGATAACGAATTAACATCATTCAATCTTATGAGTATATCTTATAGAAATATTGCACACTGTGCCCTAAATCGTATTTTGTGTATAATTGGTGTTTTCTTGTACTCGGGTTTAATCTGATCGTCACAATGACTATCTATAAGACTAACTTTTTCTAAAGACAATAAGATAATATGAGGATTCTTAGTAAGATGGGCCCTTAAATCTTTTCAAGATAGACACTTATCAGAACATTACATAAAACGACGTCATCTTCAATTTATTTCCTACCAAAAGTTGATTACTAGTAGGTCATTGTGTCATTGTCTGATATTACTGAATATATAATAGACAATATAAACGTCTGATGTATTTCCCCCAAAATCAGCATTTCTTCATCAATGTCTTTAGTAACTAAAGCGTATGGGGATCAAAAGCTCACTAAACAGATTGCAGTGTATATGTACTGTTTATGTAAGGTATGAAAAACATACGTTCATAGATTGGTTTCTAATTAGTTGCTAATTAGAAAATATTGAACTATGGCGGTGGTGTGGGGTACCGCGTAGAATACAGTGAACAGTCCATCGCCACGTAATTACTGCTAGCTATAAAGATACCTGTGAATAGAAAATATAGGCAAAAAAATTATAAGTTATAATTGAAGATATAAATCACCTGATACGTCTTTAACAGGATTGTTAACATAAGTGCATACTTCTCCATCTCCTTGTGTTCATTCAATAGAGCTCTGTACTCATCTTTGATTTCGTTAAGGTATTTTACTGTCGAGTCCGGAATGTCGATGCAGTCATCATGTTTAGTCTCATTCTTGAAAAAAAGTTGTAAAGCATATATATCTTTGATTTAGTGGTCATTGTATCTTGCTGTGCATGAGGGATGTGATTTGGCAGATATTTCTTCATCCATGAAAACTGTGGGCTGCTCTTGACTAGTATCTGTGTGACTAAGACTGTATGCATCATAAAGTTTGATGTGTCTTCACTTGTGATGAGAAGGATTGATTCTGTATTAAACTTATTTAACCCTTTCAGTCCTCACGATGCATTAAAGCATTATTTTACATCCCTGAAAACAGACATAAGTTTCATGCAAGCAAGGGTTTTAGAACAAAAAATTCCATGAAACCGGTTTACCAATACATGAAAATTTTCTTGAATTTTTAAACCACATCAAATCATCTTCATCCACTACTAGTCGAGAATTGCGACAGCAATTCTCGTTTTGTAGTGGATGAAGATGACAATGGTAAACTCAGGCTTGAAAGGGTTAATACAGGAACCAGTTTTGTGTCGCTCATATCAGTGGTGGCTGCTCTTAAGAACATGACTAGACTGGTGTAATAGTTTTTTATTGAAGCTTTCTTGTCTTTTAACTGTGTACTGCTCTTCTGAGAAATGTTCAAATTATCTCCAGGTACACCAATTCTCAAGCTCTTCTACCAATCTGCACTTTAAATCAGATGTCTCCTCCATGAAAAAATTATGCTGGATGGTGAGATTGTCGGGTTTATTCCGTTGGGACGAGATTAGCCCTAAAATAAATGAAACCTCATCGGTTATAAGAGACATTATTATATGTATTTCTAATTAGGTGTTATTTTGTTTATATATTTTCTCTCGTTATCAGTGATTATCTTCGTATTCTAAGCCTTCATCACTACTCGGCAGATGAGTGTCAGCTAATTGGATCTACCCTGGTCAAATAGTTTTATTATTATTATTTTAAATTCCATTAAATGAATAAAAAAGTGATGAAATTTCCTAGTTGGTAGATGAAATGTTGAAATTACACAGATCAACCGCCCATGTTAACTTAATTGAAAATAAATAAAATATTTTATAATATCCCAAGGGAAGCCTCTACGTGTCTGTTCATAATCTTCGGGCAGATCGCCAGCCTGGTTCCTCCACTCAACAGTGTTGCCAATGTAGCTCCTGCATCAGTACAGTGTTAGTGCAGGCATTTAAGTTAGCCCAAAACAACCGGCAATAGAGTGTTTGGGTCTCTCACGTGGGATTGATCGTGCTACCCTCAGCTATTGTTACTCTGGGGACTCAGACCCGAAGATAGCGGAGCTGTGTTTTGAAGGAGTTTCTGGGGGTAAATTCCCTAGACATGCCCACAACCCAAGTGAAGAAAAACAATCAACCATGCCCCCACCCTCACGTCAACATCTGTACATCATTTATCTCCTCAATGGACTGCATTGTTTTTATCGTATTAGGCCTACAATGTCACTTAAATGACCACTAGTGCCAAAAGTGACATAAAGCAATAATTTACCGTAAAATCATCATTAGGAAAGTTACTGGCCATGGCAGGCAACAGGTGCCTTTTTAAAACGGCACACTGTTTATCATTGATTTAATCGGTATGAGCCGTCCTGTTCCCCTTACAGTAAAGTTTTCCCAAAATATTTTCATCTGTTGGTGCTTGTTGCAGGTGTTCTTGTTTCCGAATCTCACCCTTGGATCTTCTACCATTTTTGGTTCTATAGCTGTGGACCTTGGAAGTGGTTTTCATCAGATCACCCGCTCCCAGTCTTCTGCTGTCCACAGCTTATACTGGCTAGGTCAGGCCAGGTCCTTCTCACAACATAAGATTGTCCTTCCTTTTTAAGACTTCATTTTTCATTCATTGGCAGCTGTTAATCGTGCAAGCATCGTGTCAGCTGGTAAAAAAGGCTCGTGCTTGATGTGGTGAGTTGTGCTGAGATGAGCTCATCTCGCCTGCCCAACTCTCCATATCGTCGCCTCGGAGCTAAAGGATCCTATCTGACACTCGTTAGAGTGGCAGATAGGATTCTTTAGCTCCGAGGCTAAAGGATCCTATCTGACACTCGTTAGAGTGGCAGATAGGATCCTTTAGCTCCGAGGCGACGATATAGTGTTGATTGCTGTTCAACAGATGGCAACACATTTTATTGATCACTTCTCACCAGATGGCAACACGATCACAGTCTTTCCATGCGTTCAAACACTTTCAACTGAAGTAGTTTCATGAAATGAAAAGCCCTTATGTCTTTAGTCAACAATTATTTTAATTTTGTGGATCAAATTATGCTATTATAATCGATTTTACACATTTAAAGTTGTGAGTGGCAACGAGACTCAACTATAAGTGAGAAGTGGATCAATTTGATGACTGCATTGCAATCAACTCGAATATAACAAATCTCAGCTGTGATAAGTGTCCATTTTTAAATTATCCTGTAGGAATGAAAAGGTTATATATATTACATGTCAAGAACCAGTGGGTAGGCCTATGGATCTATGGTATGTAAATTCGTTTTCTTTTCAAGTCCGAGGATCGACCTCATATTTATTCCGCCCTGAAACAGTAGCGTCGGGGGGGGGGGGAGGAGTTGCCACCCCCCTACTTTTTTGACTGATGGAAAAAATCAATTTGTCATCACGTAGAAAATATTTTATTTGACTTATACCGCTTTATACTTTGACATATGTTGGAAAAATTAATAACATAACAATTGAAATATTTCACTTATCCTCGCTTTGACGTAGTATTAAAGCTGCATAACTGTTTTGTTTATTTTATTCAAAAGATTTATCCATGGAGAATGTTTTTTATTTTATTCCCCCGGTTAGTGAGTTATTAAGGATTTAGGTTTGTTGTTTTTAAATATTGCCAAAACAGACCTTATCACAACAAATTCAGTGATGTAAATCATCTTTTTAGCTCTTTTTATTTTAGTGATTTTCTTGAAAAACATTTGCATTTTTTTATTCGTTATCTCATGGGCATTTCAAAATATAATCAAAATGCTACTAGACAATATCAGACTTTATTTTACTTTATCGTAAATCATCACATACAGTGATATAAATCGCGCTATGTGGTAAAAAAAATAATATTTAAAACATCAGACTTTACTGTAACCGATTTCCAACAGTTTTTTTCATCTAGTCTCAGGGCTTTGTATCTCAGCTAACACAAGGCATTGATCCAATGGCAGACTAATGTCGGCCCATCATCTGCAATAGGCCCCTACTGACCTACCATTATGCCGGTTCAGTTTAAAGTCTAGTGTTCGCTGTTAAGGCGGTTTGGTATAATCCAATGTAACATTATATTGGCCCATAACCTTACCACTATTACATACATATTGTACACAAACCGATTCACTACTTCCTAATACTTGATGGTGTATCGCATTGTGAACTAATTTCGCTACATTTACCCTATTTTTGTGCATTTGTAAGGCCTTTAAGACAATATGAATGATTGTTTTGTAATTTTTAGGTTATTTTTATCGAAATAAACAAAATAGTTATGCAGCTTTAACATGCCAGCTGACCTCTTTCAATGGTGTTTCAAGTAGTAACAACGTTTTGCATACATAAAAGTCATGACAAAAATGGAAAGTTTTTATGACCCAAATCGGGTGTGAAGTGGGAAGAAATCTGAGGCAAATCCAAGACCTGAAGAAAGGGGCACAGAGGGGTATTTGCCCAAGATTTTTTTGGTTAAAGTTGAGAAGGTAAAATGTTTTTTTCCTGCAGAATAAGTTCTAGTTATTAAAGTAACGCAAAGGAGCACAAACATTTCTATGAATCCAGTGAAAACCTAAGCAAACTATTTGTATAGGCCTACTTAAAGGACGGTTGAATGTTCCCACAGCATTGGGCCACATGTTGATGCCATTGGCCCAGCGTTGGGCAGGCAAGCAATGCTGCAGGCGAATCCCCCAAGGTCTTGACTAGAGGAAACTTATTAACGGTGACTGCTTTCATGTGCCATGAAGTAGCTTTGATCCCACCATCTGAGACGTGGGAATGTGTGGTAAACTGAATAACAGACGGTCGCGCCAAAATGGCAGCACTGTCACCCAGCTCATATATTTTATTGTTTTTGATGATATTTTGACAGAGCTCAGTGTTGTAAATCGAAAGACAGCTCTGAGAATATATGGAGAAGACAGTGACGGGATGTTTCTATCAAATATGATCTTATTTTTGCTGTTTTATCAACATTTTATTGAACATTTCATTGTATTGGTGGAAACTGTGACTGTTTCAGGCGGAGCGATGCACACATACACACGTGAACAGCTCATGGCGATCAACAACAGTCAACCTGTGCCTCGAAAACTGCCTGCGGACGTTCTACAACAGTTATTTGGAGTGGGGTTATTCAAGCCAACTAAAAGAGGTGTACGGGCTGGGAGTCACAAACAGCGGGACATACCTGTTTGAATAATTAGTCTGTACGGAATCCATCTCGCACCTCTCTGACACAATACTATCCAACGAGGGTCCACACTCCTAATCTACTCGAAGTGAACATACAGCAGGCTATACCACTGATCATGAAACAAAGACACAGGCAATCTGAGGTGCACACAACACAATTTAAACAGACGGGGATCCACACTTCTAACCTGCGCCGATTAAATTCATAATCTCATACTAACTAGCAACCCCCATACATTTAGGCATGTCTTTTAAATTCTCGATCAGTGAACGAAAAGGAGGACTTCATCATTAAACTCCTTATTGACAGTGATACAGACTTCATGGTTCTGACAGAAACGTGGTTAAAAGACTCAATAAACGCACAAATTTATAAATGCTTTAACACCTGCAGGCTATGAATTTGAACATTTGCCCCGACTTGGGAAGACGAAAAAGGGGGTGGCATTGGTGTAGTCTACCGATCTTCACTAAAGCTTACAAAAATCCAAAATAAAAGATTTAGAAGACACCATCAATCCGGAACGAAGATTCTCACACTACCATCAAGATCAAAGACAACATACTAAACCAATTTCACCCATGTTCACTCGACCCATAATGATTATGTCAATTACCAGCGGCTGCATACCTTCATCACTGAAAGAAGCAATTGTCACACCACTTCTTAAAAAAACATCATTAGACCCCGACCAGCTAAAAAATTATCGACCTGTTTCTTCACTATCTTTCATCTCTTTAAAGTGATAGAAAAGATCTTTGCTGCAAGACTATCCCATCATATGCAGTCACACAACCTGTATGAGACAAAACAATCAGCCTATAGAAAAGGCACAGAGACGGCATTGCTGAGGATTCAGAACGATCTGCTAACAGCCGCTGATAGTCACCGAGCATTATGCTTGGTGCTGCTAGACTTGAGTGCAGCTTTCGATACAACATATTGCTGACTCGTCTATCAGATAACGTTGGTCTATCTGGCGTGCCTCTGCCATGGTTCGCCTCATACTTGAGTCCAAGAACCCAAACCGTTAAGAAGGGCAGTGCTACCTCAAAGCCCACTGGTTTAACCTGTGGTGTACCACAAGGGTGATTTTTGTGACCCATCTTGTTCACAATTTATACAGCTGTAAAGGTAAAATCATTCGAAATATGGACTGGAAAATTATATGTATGCAGATGACACACAACTATATATATGCTTCAACACACAAGATACAGCATGTGCCATCGCTAAACTGGAGAAGTGCGTGGACGAAATTGAGTAATGGATGGTAGTCAATAAACTCCAACTGAATGGCGAAAAAACTGACTTTGTAATCACCGGTTCAACATGTCTTCTTAAGAAGCTTAACATTTCCACAATAAAAGTTGGTGATTCAACAGTCTCGACAAGCCCTCATGTCAAAAATCTGGGTGTTGTAGCGGTGTGGAGCCTCTCATTCTAAGCCTGGAGATACACATTTCTGGCCTGGTGGCTGTACACTCGTGTGATACAATACACCCACATAAAAAGACTCTGTAAGTGGAAATAAATTCATTCGACATGTGATTCTTGTTGTTGTATGTTGATCCGCCACATATGGTGACCCCGATGTCCAAAAACGTCATTTTTGGATTGCACCAATTTATATTTCGCTGCACGCAATCATGGTAGACGCTGTTTCGCTGAAATTGCCCACGTTTTGGGCAGAACACCCTCAAAATGGGTTTACACAAGCCGAAGCGCAATTTCACATACGCAAAATTACGGAGGATGAAACGAAATACTACTATGTCGCGGCTCCACTTGATCAACAGACAACTAGTGGGATCACCGACATTTTATCCACGCCACCAGAGAAGGATAAATACACTTCACTACGATCACGGGAACTTGGCACGTTTTGCCTCGGTAAACGTGACAGAGCGTCAAAGTTGCTTCACATGAACGGTTTAGGCGACAAAAAGCCGTCTGAACTTATGGACAAAATGTTAGTATTAGCAGATAATCATCAGAACTGTCCCCTTTTTCAGCAAATTTTTCTTGAGCAACTTCCAGAGGATATACGGTTACAGCTGGCTAACGACGATTTCACGGACGCAAGAAAAATTGCCTTAAAGGCGGACGTATTGTGGCAGGCTAAATCAACAAGCCAACCAATGGCTATTAGCAATGTTATACAACCACAGGACACTGTAAGTACGTCTAAGTATACATGCTGTTACTATCACCATAAATTCGGCAAAAAAGCTAAACATTGTCGACCACCTTGTGATTTCAAAGTTACAGTCAACAATATTGCATTTAAGCAGGACAATTTGTTATTTATATGTGATAAAAACTCTGGTAGACGTTTCCTAGTTGACACTGGCGCTGAAGTTAGTGTGCTGCCCGCGACTAATATTGATACACGCACCAAGCCATGTGGACAGGCATTACAAGCAGCCAACGGCAGAACCATACGTACCTATGGTACCCGCGTGGTACCCCTCTACATTGGTACCCGCGGATATGAATGGAATTTTGTCATTGCCAATGTATCACGTCCTCTACTCGGTGCTGATTTTTTACGTGCCAACACTTTATTGGTGGATCTTGCTGGTAAAAAATTAGTAGATACTCAGACATACCACGCGGTGCCTCTTCAAAATCTACCTCAATAGCACCTCACCTAGACGCCATCTCGGTCGGTGACTCTTATTCAAAGCTACTCTCTGAGTATCAAGAGATAACTACATCAACCTTCTCATCCCTGACAGTAAAGCACGGCATAGAACATTACATATCCACTACGGGTGCGCCGATACATGCACATGCCATGCGTCCAGCACCAGATAAGCTTGCTATGCGAAAGCCGGGTTCGAATCCATGGAGGATTTGGGCATAATACGCAGGTCGGATAGCCAATGGGCATCGCCGTTACATATTGTGCCAAAACAAAGTGGTGGTTGGCGGCCTTGTGGGGACTACAGGAGGCTCAACGACAAAACTCTACCCGACAGATATCCTGTTCCCCACATACAGGACTTCTCTGCACACCTGGCTGGTAATCACGTTTTTTCAAAAGTCGATTTAATTCGTTGTTACCACCAAATTCCAATTGCTGCCAACGACATTGCTAAAACAGCTATCATAACCCCTTTCGGACTTTTCGAATTCGTAAGAATGCCTTTCGGCTTATGTAATTCAGCTCAAAGTTTTCAAAGGTTGATGGATAGGGTGTGCAGGGATCTTGATTTCGTGTTTGTGTACCCGGACGATATACTCATAGGACGTCGCAATGAAGCAGAACACCTTAGTCACTTACGACAGCTATTTGATAGGCTTAGAATGTATGGATTAATCCTAAACCCCCAGAAATGTAAGTTTGGTCAACCCAAAATTGAATTTCTTGGCCATTTGATTAATAAAAATGGCGCTAGCCCTTTGCCTAGCAAAGTTGAGGCAATTAAACAATTTCCTCAGCCCTGCTCTGTAAGAGGTCCACAGGAATTCCTTGGGATGGTTAATTTTTAACATCGTTTCATACCTTCAGCGGTCAAGATAATGAAACCATTATATTCAGCAGTTTCAAATAGCAAACGTGACAGAACCCTCACTTGGACACCTGAAATGACCGGTGCATTTCATAGTGCTAAGGACACTCTCGCTAATGCGACCATGCTATCTCATCCCGTAGTAGACTCTCCTATTTCCCTAACCACCGATGCTTCAAATATCGCTATTGGAGCCGTACTAGAACAACGTGTGGGACAGGTCTGGAAACCTCTCGCATTTTCCAGCAAATAGCTCCGCACTCCTGAGCTAAAGTACAGCACATTTGACCGTGAGTTATTGGCCTTATATCTAAGTATAAGACATTTCAGGTTTATGCTGGAGGGTCGCACTTTCATTGCATTTACCGATCATAAACCTCTCACTTTCGCGCTTGCTAAAGCTTTGGAACCATGGTCGGCAAGACAGCAGCGCCATCTGGCAACCATATCAGAGTTCACGACAGACATCAGACATATCTTTGGAAAAACTAATGTCGTAGCCGACGCACTATCACGTGCGATAATCAGTGCCATATGTGATGGTATTGATTACAAGGAGATGGCAAGAGAACAAATTAAAGACCCAGAGATGAAGGATTATCGCTCAGCTATTTCGGGTTTGCATCTGGAAGACGTTACGCTTGATGTCGCCAGTGGCACAACTGTACTCTGTGACATTACAACAGGTAGACCGCGACCAGTTGTGCCTAAGACTCTACGCCGTAGAGTTTTTGACGTCATCCACGGGCTTTCACATCCTGGTGCCAAGACTACTCGCAAACTGGTGGCACAAAAATTTGTCTGGCATGGCCTCAACAAACAAGTCAATACATGGTCTCGGGCTTGTATTCAATGCCAAGCATCGAGAATGCAAACACATATTAAAGCACCATTGAAAACATTTTGCCAGCTCGTAGATTTGAACATATTAATGTCGATCTGGCTGGTCCTCTACCGCCTTCGCAGGGTTTCACATACCTCCTAACAATCGTAGATCGATTTACACGATGGCCGGAGGCGATACCACTCAAGGACTGTACCACTGTAACTTGTGCTCGGGCGCTAATAGCCAACTAGATTACGCGTTTCGGTGTAGCAGCTGAAATCACGTCTGACCGAGGGGTTCAGTTTACCTTTCAACTTTGGGCCTCGATTGCTGAGCTGTTTGGCACAAGGCTCCATCATACTACAGCATACCACCCGCAGTCCAATGGCCTTGTAGAAAAGTTTCATAGACACCTCGAGTCCTCTCTGAGAGCCCGTTTAAACTCGCCTAACTGGATAGATGAACTCCCAAGGGTAATGTTAGGTATTCGCACAGCTCCCAAAGAGGAATTGTCTGCATCTTCAGCGGGGCTAGTTTATGGTGCCCCATTAACTGTGCCAGGTGAATTCATCGGCGCACCTCAAGATCCTGGCTGTACAAGGTCATACCTCCAACAGTTGAGAGACAGAGTTAAAACGTTAGCTCCAGTGCCAACACAGATGCATGGCTCTCAATCTCATAACGTACCTAAAGACATATTACAGAGCAAGTTGTGTTTATTAGAAAAGTATCTCACAAAAATCCACTGCAGAGACCTTATGACGGGCCATATCGAGCTCTTTCTAGAGGCCAAAAAACGTTTTTGGTCGACCTAGGTGGTCGCCTGGAGGTAATTTCACTGGACCGTCTTAAAGCGGTATATACAGACTCAGACTTTCCAGTTCCTGTGGCACAACCAAAACGCAGAGGAAGGCCTCCCAAAAAGTTCACAAAAGACAATTAAATTCATTTGAAGTACATTTTGTGCACATTTAGTCCATCTGTGTATCGCCAGTCTTGGGGGAGCTGTGCAGCGGTGTGGAGCCTCTCATACTAAGCCTGGAGATACACAGTTCTGACCTGGTGGCTGTACACTCGTGTGATACAATACACCCGCATAAAAAAACTCTGTAAGTGGAAATAAATTCATTCGACATTTGATTCTTGTTGTTGTATGTTGGTCCGCCACAGTGTAATATTTGACTCTCATCTTAGTATGGAGCAGCAAGTCAACTCACTGTGTAAGTCATGTGGTCACCAAATCCACATGATTGGAAAGATCGTCAAATTTCTGACAACATGTGCTACAGAACAACTTGTTCATTCTTTTGTGACCTTCAGACTGAACAATTGTAATTTGTTGTTTTTTGGTTTACCAGACAAACTCATTCACCGTCTACAACTTCTTCAGCATAGAGCAGCACGACTTATCACACATACCAAGAAACATGACCACATCACACCTGTCATGAGATCTCTTCACAGGTTACAAGTTAGATCACGGATCATTTTTAAAATCCTGCTTCTGGTATATAAATCCATTCATGGGTTGGCACCAGCGTACTTCTGGAGAACTTATAAAACCCTATGCCCTTGAATCTAATCTACGGTCAGGGATGAAGAATCGGCTAATAGAGCCACGGACACGCCTTGTGACTTTCGGTGACCGAGCCTTTTATAAGGCTGGTCCCACATTATGGAACAAGCTGCGCAATCATATCACTTCAAGTCCTACACTGAGCTCTTTCAAACAAAATAAAAAAACCCATCTTTTTACACACGCATATGGCTTAACATGCCTCACCTTATTTTAAAACTTTTAATAAACTTTTAGTCTGTAAAGCGCACTGAGCAGACCCACGGACTGGAACTGCGCTATAAAAACATTTTATTATTATTATTATTATGAAGTGTTGTATAAGTACTGCAGACTGTTTTGTTTACATGGCAAAATACAAGCTGGAAATAAAACTACTTTAAATTAGTCTTTTTCAGTGATTTGAAATTGTTTTTAATTTTTAGTTGAAATTAGGCTATATAACTTCATATAACTTTTTTTTCAGAATTGAAATGTCAGCATAAGCTAATATTTCATATTGCTTTATATTGATAAATATCGGTACGTACTGTTAAAGAAAATGATGTGATCTCCATATACGATAATTAGGGAAATTCAGGCTGTTTTGTGGATGGTGGGATGGGCCAAAGTGTGTTCTGGTAATAAATATTTTTTTATGATTTAATTTCCCTTTTCAAATTGTGAATTGCCTGAATAACTCATACAAAACACAAGTATTCAAGAGCTCACAAAAACTATGTAATTTGCATTAAAATTCATCTGAGAAGCTCTCAGACACCACTAAATCAGAAAAAAATCCCTGGGTGCTTACAGCAACCCCGCACTCCCAGCTGCAATTCAAGCTCGCTGGGCTGGCACGGAAGTCACACAAATGAACCCCCTTCCCCCTTCAAATAATCTGACATCACTGTGAAAAAGTTGAGCTGAAATATAAAGCAGAGCTTGAGAAATTGAATATATTCTCAGAAAGAGTGTCACACATTCTGATGATCTGCACAATGTGAGTGTTGTGGAATCCGCTTTGTGAAACCTGATTCAATTCACTGTGTTTGATGTGTATATATAAGCATTTGTTTGCACCATGTATATCAGTTATATATGGAGGTTTTCACGCCAACCTTCCCAGCAACACGAACGAATGAATGAAAGAATGAATGAATGAATGAATGAATGAATGAATGAATGGATGGATGGATGGATGGATGGATGAATGAATGAATAAATGAATGAATGGATGGATGGATGGATGGATGGATGGATGGATGGATGGATGGATGGATGGATGGATGGATGGATGCGGCTTTGGTTTCAATGTGTTTGTTGTTGACGCTCCACCGTTGGTGAAGACATTGGCCTGATTTTAGGATACCGTTGGCCAAGCAGACCACAGTGGCTGGGAGTTTTGATTTGTTTGCGGATCCAAATCAAATCATTTTTATTGAATTATAGAATCATTAAATCACGTTACCGTTTTCCGTGTTTGTTTCATTTTCTCACGATTTTAGAATTAACCCTTACAGTGCAGGGACTGTCTTTAGACGTCAGAATCTGACGTCTGTAAACGTCAGATTCTGACGTATGAAGACAGTCCCTACACTGCAAGAATTTTTTTTATAATGGCCAGAGACCCATAACATAGGTATTAAAATGAATCAGGAAGAGGTAACTAAGACATTTTTGATGATTTTAAATTGAAATAAACCCAACAAACTTAACCTTCTGTCAACTACACAGCATGGCCAAACAAAAACATTGGAGCTGTCAGCTGATCAGTATCCTGCTGATCACGACTATAGTGTCGTTTTTAATCTGTTTTATTAGTCGACAAATTCACTGTTTTGGGGAATGAAATGTGTGTTTAAACATCAAAATTTGCAAGTATTTGTGATCAAGTTAAACAAATATGAGTAAAAAACTAATTTTCAGCCACTTCAAATGGCTGTAAATGTTATTAGATTAAGGTGACACCAGCTCACAAGCCTATCCTTCCGTCACCAACACAGCATTGCCCGACACAGACGATGACCAAACGAAAAACATTGCATCTAATGTTGCAGGTCAGAAAGAAAGGGGGCGCCGTGGCCATCAATATGTTTCGTGCATATTTAGAGGACTTTTCAACGAATTTCGCTAAAAAATAGGAGGAGCCTGTAAATCCATGGAGATTGTTGAAGGTGTACGTACTTACCATACGCTACATTCAAAGATATTAATGAATACCAGGCGGAAAGACAGATATTTCATCGACACAAGGACAAGTCATTGCGGACTTATTTGTCACAGAGATATATCTACATGTATATACAGTATGTTTAATTTGCTAAAATCACTTGACAATTTACATGGCATCCCATTCAAAATTAAAATCATGTTAAATGACATTGCCTTTATAAACCGTTCGATATTCCACTAATGTAAATGATTACTACCTGAAAAAAGCCAAACGTATGTTTACCAATACGTATATTTATATGATTAGTTTTGGTTATAATACCACCCAGTTGAATCGTTATGTAAAACCTGTGGGGGCATCAAAAATTTAAATTCAATAGCTCGAAATTAGCCTGTTTTTTGTTGACATTGAGATTAATTCTGTACATATAAAACACACTGTATTGCCTTCTATCATGATATGGATTTCCTGTTTACTAATACTTATAGTTAAAGGGACTGGCCCACGCTAAAATCATCAAAAAATCGGTGATTTTATTTCGGCTTCTTAATATGACCATATGATGTAAACATGTCCATAGACTAGAACTGCAAAAGTTTTTTAATTTTTGTGCTGCGCATTCACCAGTTAGGCTAGATATAGAGACGGAATTTCTGATTTCGAATTATTGACAACCATGTCAAAAATTAGAAATACGGGAATTTCGTCTCTATATCTAGTCTAACTGGTGAATGCGCAGCACAAAAATTAAAAACCTTTGCAGTTCTAGTCAATGGACATGTTTACATCATATGGTCATATTAAGAAGCCAAAATAAAATCACCGATTTTTTTATGATTTTAGCCTGGGCCAGTCGCTTTAATGGTTATATTACAGCTTTACTACTTTATTTGTTTTATTTTTGTTGTATTATTTATTTTGTTACATCTATTTAACAGAATACATAGATTTAAAAATAGTATTTTCCCGATATGTGTATGCCCTGCTGCATACATAAATATATTTTAATAAAATATTTATGTATATTGCTTCACGTTAATAAAATCGTACTTAAATTTATGTTAATAATTTCAACTATAGTACTTCTAATTTGATAAACTTTTTAATCACTTTACTACAGCAGATGGTGACAGATTTAACATATAAACGTAATGGCATTCACCATCCAAGTGATTTCAATGCAAATCAACGTTTTCCAATTACTGAAAAACATTGCTTTGGTGTCTTAATTCATAATTTGATTAAGCTGATATTCTATGAACACGATAATGGTTCCGTGAAAGATCCTGAACGTGCTTACTGTTCCAAATTTGTTTTAATGTTGGGCCAACATCACAGCAGAATTCAGAGAACAAATCTTCTTAACAGGCGTGATTCTTATGCAAATTGGATACATTTCATCAAAAAACTCAACATATGTTTTCAAGAATATACATTTTTGCAAAATAAAGCTGGAATGTCCAGATTGTATAGAGCATATAAGATAACATCAGTTGCAAACGAGAAAAAATATGTATCTATTCACGCGATATTTCACACGGTAAGTACATTGTATAGTCCATTTATCTATTTTTGTCCAATCTTAAATTTGTAAACTTTTGGCTCATATATTTTGACATGGATTAGGTTAGTGATCCCAATGCTTCCTGTGACTATCCATATTATTAAGCTGATTCTGAGGACCAGAGGGTCACCCAGATCGTTAGTGTTGTGGATGTCTTTATCACCGTAACCCTTGACATTCTAAGGCAATGTGCACGATAAGTTTAATGCGCCGAAACGGCTGCAGGACGCTATGCTCCTCGGGGAGTTGAAATGGCACATAAATGAGCAGGTCTAGTGACCAGGGGGTAAAATGTAAAGTCCGATGATAGGTCTTCAGACTTGATATCAGACTATAAAAAACCTGCACCATTACCATAATATCTGTCTTGAAAGAAAGATATAATCTAATTGATACCTTATTTATAGCAATACAAGATTTATGTGGTTCTAGTGATCAGAGGGTGGATCGTTAGGTCAAAGATAAGGCAGCCACCTCAGATTACAGCGCTAGAGGCCAGAGTGTCACACATAGATCAGAACAGCGCTAGAGGCCAGAGTGTCACACATAGATCAGAACAGCACTAGAGACCAAAGTGTCACACATAGATCACAACAGCACTAGAGACCAAAGTGTCACACATACATCAGAACAGCGCTAGAGGCCAGAGAGTCACACATAGATCACAACAGCACTAGAGGCCAGAGTGTCACACATAGATCACAACAGCACTAGAGACCAAAGTGTCACACATAGATCACAACAGCACTAGAGACCAAAGTGTCACACATAGATCACAACAGCGCTAGAGGCCAGAGTGTCACACATAGATCACAACAGCACTAGAGGCCAAAGTGTCACACATAGATCACAACAGCGCTAGAGACAAAAGTGTCACACATAGATCACAACAGCGCTAGAGTCCAAAGTGTCACACATAGATCACAACAGCACTAGAGGCCAAAGTGTCACACATAGATCACAACAGCGCTAGAGACCAAAGTGTCACACATAGATCACAAAAGCGCTAGAGACCAAAGTGTCACTTGGAGATCACATAGGCAGCCACCTCAGATTACAGCGCTAGAGGCCAGAGTGTCACACATAGATCACAACAGCGCTAGAGACCAAAGTGTCACTTGGAGATCACATAGGCAGCCACCTCAGATTACAGCGCTAGAGGCCAGAGTGTCACACATAGATCACAACAGCACTTGATAGTGCAGCGGCCAGAAGGGTGAAAAAAAAGTGAACCCCTCCCCACGGTAGAACAAAGCAAAACCATATTTTTTTGATTCAGTGATATGTCGGGGGTACAAAATGGATGGTTGTGAAAAAAATATTTGAGGCGTTGCCATGGTTACGGCGTTATTCCAACACAGTCTCTTTTGCGACATTGATGCCATTTTGCGCTCATATTTTCCAAGGCTATGAATGAAGCTGAAGTGATAAAAGACATGTAAGTGGCATCAGCGATTTGGGACGAGCTAAATATGTAGCAGTTATGATCATTAATACATTTCTGCATTAAAAAATATATTTTACTTAAGCATGATTATATTTTATTACGCTCTTATTTCACATAATGTGTGGAATATCCAGTGTGTTTTTGCTTAAAAGTTATATCTTAAACTGGTGGAAATTCAAAAATATGCTGACCAATATTTAGAAAATAGGTTAAATAATACTGAGTTAGATATCACAATGTACATTGCCGTATATCACTTGATTGAATACCTGACAAAAGGTAGTTGAAATATAACTTTAATTTTCAAGGTCGTCCAAGGTTAAATACCAAAATGACTGCATCCGGAATCAGTGAAATATTATAGATTTCAGCGTTCTGAAATCGTACGACCAGATTGTTATGTAGTATATCTTTCTGATTAGCTCAATTTGGACCTTATCTTTAATAGAACTATTTCTAATGTCGTACAAATATCACAGAAAACGACCTCCCATTTCTGAAATTAATTGGATTATTCAAGGTCATCTTCAAGGTCAAAAGGTCAATGCTAGGGTCAAGTGAGTGAAAAAATCATTTTTGAACAAATAAAGCTGGGAGCATATGTAATACCTCTTTTTCGTGTGATTTCGAGTGGAAAAATCCATTTATAGCCTTATTTTTGTACAAATATCACAGAAAACGACCTCTCATTTCTGAAATTAATTGGATTATTCAAGGTCATCTTCAAGGTCAAAAGGTCCATTTTAGGGTCAAGTGAGTGAAAATATCATTTTTGAACAAATAAAGCTGGTAGCATGTGTAATACCTCCTTTTCGTGTGATTTTGAGTGGGAAAATCTATTTATAGCCTTATTTTTGTGATTCAAGGTCATCTTCAAGGTCATATGCAAGGGCAATTTTAATTCAAGGTCATGAAAATGTCGATCCCGAGGTCAAAAATGTAAAAGTATGATTTTTAACAAAAACAAATAGCCGTTTTGATATCATCTTGACTGAATAATCTATTTCTGCTACTGTTTTGCTGATTAAAGAGGTCATTTTCAAAAGGCCAAGTTGTCAATTTCTAGGTCGGGTAATCGAAAATATAATTTTTAACAAATAGATCTAGGTACAAGTCATACATCTTGATGTGATCATCTACGTCAAATTGACAATTCTAAGGCCAAATATGATTTTAACGGACAATACAGTGCATAATGAACTTCCTCTTCAAAAATTCGTAAATAATTTAAAATAATTATTTCCTTTTTCGAAATAAAACGAAATTGCTTTATTTTCTTTTTTTCTCTAGAATGGAAAAAACAAACAAAACTGTTTTTGCTCTAAAGAAAATAGTTTTTGATAACGAAAAGAAAAATAATTCTTCGATATTCTTTTCTGAGAAAATAATTTTCGTTGCTAACAGAAAGTAGAAAAATGAGAACAAAACCGGAAGATAGAAATATGCAGCGACCGCAAACGACTGCCAACAGTCACTTAGTCACACATATCCACCTCATCTTATCCTTGAAAATTCGTTAAAATTACAATTCGTGCAACTAAGAATTCTCGAAAAAGGAAAATGAAGAATTCTTTTAAAATATTTTTTCACGAATTTTCCTTTTACGAAAAAAACACGACAATTCTTCACAAATTTTGGAGGAAGTTTATTATGCACTGTAATGTATTTGCTACAAATTGGAACACACATAATACATTGTTTTGGTGTGATATTGACTGGATCCTATTGTGAGTTTGTCGTCGCCCTTTAATGCGTCTCCATATCCCCTTAATCCCTCTCCATCACCTTATAAAGCATCCAGTCAATCAATCAATAAAACTTCTATATCCTCAGCGAACAGAGCTCAGAGGCGCACAGATCCTCACAATGATCTCGTGTTCCGTCAACAGGGAGGCGGGCCACCAAGGGGCTATGACAAGATAACCAAAGCTATGGGGAAAGCTTTTGACCCAGTCTTAGTTTTAAGGGGAACAAAAAAATGTATTAAATTTGTGGAGCATAAATATTTTGACCAAACAAGTAAATCTGTAAGATATGCAGGCTGGTTTTCTCTTGGGGTTCAGAACATCATAATGCATAATTTAATATGAATGCGAAATTTGACAGGACGCCAGTGTAATTGTTTTAGAAAAGGAAGAGAAAGATTAAAGCGTGATGCTTTGGTTACCACTCTAGCAAGGCAATTCTGCACAATAGCGATGTCCTTTTCTGAAATGTTGTGAAAGAGCGATTCTCAAATAATCTAATGTGCTACTAACCAGTGCTCTCTGGATGATGCAGATAAATTTGTGCCTTGACCTAGAATTCAGCATGAGAAATTAGTTATGGATTTTTCTCATGCTGAAGTTTGGACCCAATGAGAAGCCAGTGTTAAGCTACAGCTTGGATCCTGCCATCCAAGCCGATACACCCGATAAACAATGTTGCGACTTCTCTTAGAGATTCCTTAGATGATAGGGACATGTAAATTTGCATATCATCGACATAAAGATGGTGGTTTATATTTAAGCTGGAGATTGTAGCGCTGAGTGGTGTGGTGTATATAGGCAAAAAGTTGTCCAACTGCAGAGCCCTGTGAAACTCTATAATATTATGAGAGTGTAACTTTAATCTGTCAATTGTGTCTGCAATTGTTATCTCCCGCCCGACGAAGTCGGGGCGGGGTATTAACGTCACCTCTGCTGTCCGTCCGCCGTCTGTCTGCATTTCGTTTCGAATTACGGAGCAGATCACTGAAATCCATGGGGGTATTTTTTTCATATTGCACACACACATCCCTTAGGGGGTATACAAGCGCCTTTTGGGGTATATGAACTTTGACCTACTTAAATAGCCGACCATCAGCCATAATCAACTGCAATATGCTTGATATCTGACAGCTATCATTCCCGGAGCAACTCTGGGAAACCCGTCATATTGCACACACACATCCCTTACCGTTAGGTGGTGTAGATGTGCTATTTGGGGTTAAAAACTCCGACCTACTTAAATAGCCAACCATGAGCCAAAATTACCTTTCATATGCCTGATGTCCTGCAAACCGTGCCTGATAGCCAGACGATTACTATAAAACCAAATATGCGGTTTCAGGTAGGGATATGCACTAAAAAAGTTCAACTCGATCAAATTCAAATGGCCGACCATCGGTCATAATATTAGCTTTAATATGCTGGATATCTTGCAAATCATGCCAGTTAGCTGAATCATTACTATCTTACAAATCATGCCAGTTAGCTAAGTCATTACTACAATAGAAAATGTGCGGTTTCAGGTAGGTTATGTCCTGACAATTTTTAATTCGATCAAATTCAAAATGGCCGACTCTCGGCCATAATTAACTTTAATGAGCCTGATATGTGGCAAACCCAGACATTAAGTAGGAAACAAAATAATTGTGTGGTTTCAGGTAGAGATATGCCATGAAAAATCTCAATCAAGTTTAAAATGAGCGACTTGATGCCGTTATTGACCTTAATATGGGTAATATCGGGAAAACTGTTCCAGACAGCTAGACCATTACTGTAAAACCAAAATGGGTTTCATGGAGTGAAAAGCCGACAAAAATGTAAACTTTATGTAATTAAAAAAAATTTAAAAAATTGTGGTCATCATTGACTTTAATATCTGTAATATGCATGGCATACTGTGCTTAATAGATAGACTATTACTGTAAAACAGAATGTGAGAGTTCAGGGAAGGATGTACCCTCAGAAATGTCTAACACGTGGGCGGGTGGGACAGGGAATTATGATGGCCGACTGGCCTCTTGGTACCGATTGCTGCCTATTTTTCAAATAAGAAGAAAACCAAATTTGAGTCTGAGCAGACATTCCATACCAATCTGAGAGTCGATTTGTTAATGTAGTATGGTGAACGTTGACGAAAGCAGCGCTGATTCTGTAGAATGATGTTTCGTGTAGGCTGATTGTAGTGGATTAGATGTATGGCTATTTTTAAAATAAATTTGTAAACGAAGGCTATTAGATTTATCTAAGATTTTGGAACTAAAACTCGCGTTGGATACATGCCTGTAATTTTTCAGTTCGTTTTTAAAAAGATATGTTTTTAACTGATGGTCCTATATATACGCATCTTCCCACCGCAAGGCTCCACTTCTCCCGAGGCCTTGGAAGATGTATATACCCAGTCATTAGTATGTCAAGACAATTTTAGCACGCTTGTAGGAATGGGGTTCAGATCACACGATGTTGGCGATGAGCCCAAGAAAGCTTTTCTTTTTCATCTTCTGTCGCACGTTCAAAAACTTTCATTTTTAATTTAATTTCAGTTTTTTCGCACTGATGGAATATATGGCACTTTATCTGAACATTGGGAACGAGCAGTTTCAATTTTATCTACAAAGTATAATAATTGTCACAAAGTGATTTCACTGCTGCGAATTCTGGCAGAGCAGGTGGTGGAATTCTACGCAGAATATTATTTATCATAGAGTTCCATAGGCGACTTGGATTGTCCGAATTGTCTGAAATGTCATCAACTAAAAATTTAATTTTGCTTTAGTCATTATTCTTTACATAGGTGGCACTGATCGCACTATAACGCTTCTTCTTCGCCCTTTGACGCCTCCTTATCGCCCTTTCATATGCTTCCTCGTTGCCCTTTAACGCCTTCTCGTCGCCTGATCAGTTCACCTTAAGCATGTTTAATCATTTAAAACTAACAGAATTAGATTATCCAGTCAAAAGCATACTAAAACGAGGTATTATATTACGTGCTCCAATGTGTAGCACATATGTTACAAATCATATTTAAAAAGAAAATGATTTTACAATCAAAATCTCCTAGCTTTATGTGTTCAAAATCATATTTTTCTTTACTTGAAATTGACCTTTTGACCTTGAAGATGACCTTTAGTCATCACAACAGTACCAGAATAGGTTATTCAGTCAAAATTACACACAAAGGACCTCGGAATTGACCTTTCGACCTTCAATTTGACTTTGAATGACCATAATAATACCATAAATGGATTTTCAAGTCAAAATCCTATGAAAAAGAGGTATTAGGCCTACACATGTTCCTTGTTTCACTTTGAAATTTACCTTTTGACCTTGAAGAGTCATGAATATGATATCAGAAATGGATTGCCCAGTCAAAATCACACGGAAATGAGGTATTACAGTTGTTCCTAGCTTCATTTGTTGAAAATCATATTTGACCTTGCAATTGACATTCCATTCACAAAAATGCCTGGCATGCTATTGGCTTTGTGTAAACGATGCAGACACACACGCAGACGCACACTCGGACGTACGATCAGACGCAAAAAAACGTTCCCATGTTCCGCAGTTCTCACGTTCCAATAACCATGATAAAGTTCCTCAGTCGGTTTGCCAGGCCACCAAATTTAGTTGAACCTTACAATTCATGAAGTATGTTTTTTGCTCCAGACGTGTAGTTGATAGGTCTAGATTGTAAAACCACCGGGTGCAATTTGTTCACCATTGAGCATTTATTTTTATTTTTCGGACTTGGTGGCCATTGCTGAATATCTTGTTTTCGCTCATAACAGTTTGTTCCAGCTTCAAGCTCCGAAATTCTGAAAAAATGTCCCCCAAGATTATTGACAGCGCCCAGCAAACACAAAACATTTGCATAAAATTTGTACAACGTCCGCCAAACGTCTTCGACGTTGGTCCAAAATTGTAAAAATGTTATACAAATGTTTTGTGTTTGCTAGGCACTGCCGCAGATGGCAGCCAATATCAGAATATTCTGTGAAACGCAGTGACGTCACTAGGTGAAAACAAGGTTATAAAACACCCCTCCCCCATACTTCATTTTGTGAAACGCAGTGACGTCAATCGGTGAAAACAAAGTTATATAAGACACCTCCCCCATACGTCATTGTATTAGCCAGCTCGGTGAAAACAAAGGAGGTCAAGGTCATTAAGTTTCACAAAATATAGGTCTAGGCCTAACTAGCATGCTAAATGTCTGCTATTGATCACTCTAATAAGTTACGATAAAGAACCTCATACTCGATCAGATCGATGTTGTTGTCACGAATCCCTCATGGCGCAAAACATTCATCCTATGTTGACTCAATGTTGGTCCACCGTCCGCGATGCGTTGCTGGGATATAGGCTACTGAATCAGAATAAAGTAAACTAGCTCATGCTTGCATATATGTTTTTTGTTCCAGTTTCGTAGTCGGTGGCTCAGCTTTTGAAAATGGAACCAAAAATGAATCGGGGTTTAGGCCACCTTTGTGCACATATAAGCTAAACTGGGCCAGGAGAACCTCCTGAGGATGATGAGATGATTGAGATGGCACTGTCCTCCAGACACAGGATTCGAAATTCGAGCCCTGACGGTCTGAGGCCGAGCACGCTACCTCTCGGTCACTGAGGCTCCCCACAATACTAACTTTCACACGTGGATGGGGAAGAAACAATTTCGTTTCTTTCAAACCACCGAGACCGGGAACCGAACCCCGGACTCTGGCGTGAAAGGCAGCGGTGCTAACCACTACCCTAGGGCCCCTGGAACCAACAGGAAGGTCTGCTTTGAAAATGACGGATGAGAACCCCCGTCCTTTCCGTCAAAGATCGACATTGTATTCAAACAACGAGAGTCATTTCTTATAGGCCTATTACCGCCTTGCCATAAGTGATATAATAACCCACACCCCCTCCTTTTCGCAGGGTCCGATTCTATCCCCACCACATTGTTTTATGCGTATGAGTCTGCGTGTGCGCCTGCGTGTGCGACTGCGTCGAGTACACAAAGCCATTTTTTTCAAGCTGAGACTCATCGGATTTTAATTGAGCATAAAAACATCAAAAGCCTTGTATATGTAACAAAACAAGGTTAGGTCAATTTTCTAAAAACCCTCGAGCTCGGATCACTTTGCTTGATATCTAATTTCAGTGAATTCAATTGTTAATTTGTTACTATTTAAACTTCCATGACGTCATACATCACCATAAGACATATTTTTGTGAATTTAATGAAACCACCTGTCAATCATTATTCAATTTATTTCGGAAAAATGTCGAAAATCTGTTAATAGAAATAAACAATGTCAAAATAACAAAAAAAATACAATATTTTTAAAATATCAATACAGCCATGAGCCGGATCGCTATAAGCTATATTTTATCGTATTCTTTGACCTCGAAAACATAGGGTTAGACACCTTATTTGTGCATCTGCGACGATTAGTCTTTAAATTAGGGACACAAATACGATCTGCTATAATGGCCGCTTTGAACAGAGCTGGTGACGTGTAACCTTGAACACGTTCAGTAAACAAATTAATTATGACGTCATTATTATATTAGAAATGAACAATAAAACGTTGCACAGCGTCTCTGTAATTTATAAATCACATGGACTAATATCTATTATTTCGATTTCTCGCTATAATTATAACGCAAACAAAACTTAATGGTATGTGAACAAACTATCATTTAACAAGACCTATATAAATGTAATACGATGTTCAAACGTTTCTGCGTATTAAATCGTCCTACTATATCAAATTATAAAAATAACATGAAAATACATCTTCAAGATAACTTCATTACATATTTTGGCGCTTCCCAAATCGATTGTACAATGTATTCGTTTTATTAAATGCGTATCGTTAGCGTCAACACATCGATTAAATTGTAGGAACTGCACACACAAAGGGCATATTTAGTGCATTTTCAGGATAAGAGGTTGTACGGTTATAATGCCGTTACCATGGCAACGTCCCCGATTTTTTTTTTCACAACCATCCATTGCCTAGTCCAGACATATCAAGCAATCAAAAAAATATGGTTGTGCTTTGTTCTACCGTGGGGAGGGGTTACTCCTATTTCTATGCCTCTTTTAGAGAATGGCCGCAGCACTATGAGGCCAGAGTGTCACATGGAGATCACAGACACGTGCGATTACAGACGACACCTAAAGAGCAGAGGGTTAGTTGGCTGTGGAGATCAAAAGGTTACAGACGTAGAGCCCAGGGGATTATTGACCTGTAGAGCCCAGAAGGTTTTTGTGCTGTAGATCCCGGAGGGTTCCATAGCTCTATGGATCCCGTCACGCTGTAGACGTAGATATGAGAGGGTTAGTGTGCGGTAACATCATCCCAGCGGACACAAGACTTGAATTAATTGATTCAACGTCTTGTGTTTGCTGGTCAGTGTATATTTCTGGCACACATCTCTGGGAATCAAAGGGTTACGTAGATCGTTAGCTGGGGGATCACGTACGTACGTCAGATTAGAGACGTCACGCGGAAGGAAGTCCTCGGGATACGTAGGATACGTCTGTACGTGACGCTGACGTCTCCGTGTCCGCTTTAACGCCGATCACGTACGTCACCTGCCAGTCACCATGCAGCGTGGGCCAGAGGCATCTAAAAAACAACGGAATGACGACCTGACACTCACACAGCGTGGCCAGATGCATCTAAAAAACAATGGAATGACGACCTGCCACTAGCACAGCGTGGTCAGAGGTATCTAAAAAAACAACGGAATGACGACCTGCCAATCACCAGCGGGGGTCAGAGGCATCTAAAAAACAACGGAATGACGACCTACCACTGAAGCATTTTAATCAAGTGAGATATCTACTTTGGTTTTAGCAGGCCTTACCTAATGGCCCATTGTGGCTCGAAAGTCCCAGCCTAGTTAGTCATCTTTATCTATCCAGTTGTCTGCTACTCGTGGTCTGACTGTCAGACCTGATGGGCAGAGGTGCAGCCTAGTCAGATGTTTATCAGATTGTGAATATACAGTGTTCCAAACTGTTAAAAGGCCTGGCATGTGCTGTACTCTCTCTCTCTCTAGTATAGTGCACTTTAAAAAGCCATCAAAGTCTTTCGATTAGAGTAGGGCAAAGTCGTAGCGTCAGGCTTCATTCTCCTGCCATATTACTTTAAAAAGCCATCAAAGTCTTTCGATTAGAGTAGGGCAAAGTCGTAGCGTCAGGCTTCATTCTCCTGCCATATTTCCATGATGTGCGTAAAGCACTATTCACACCCACTTACAGTCAATCTCCGCACTGTGAGAGTAAAAATATGTATAATTACCATGAACCCTCAACATAGGTATTCAATATGTATAATTACCATGAACCCTCAACATAGGTATTCAAGGGAAGCGGAAAAGGCTAGCTTTTATGATGATTTCAAATTGAAAAAAAAAAACTTTGCAATCCTCTAGTGCTCATTTCACTGATACATTTTTTTCGGAGGAGAAACTGACAGTTTATAAACGGCTGAAGACACGACTAACCTTCCTCAGCTGACAATACGTTGAATTATTGTTGGTTTAACGTTGGCTACAACACTGAAATATTTGTGTATAATCGATGGAGACGGGTTTTTTTTAAATTTGAAATCATCATAAATGTCTTAGTTAGCACTTTCCGCTTCATTTGAATACCTATAAGTTATGGGTCAGATTCTGACGTCTAAAGACGGTCCCCACGCTGAAAGGGGTTAACACTTAAAGGGACTGGCCCAGGCTAAAATCATCAAAAAATCGGTGATTTTATTTCGGGTTCTTAATATGACCATATGATGTAAACATGTACATAGACTAGAACTGCAAATTTTTATAATTTTTGTGCTGCGCGTTCACCAGTTAGGCTAGATATAGGGACGAAATTCCCGATTTCTAATTATTGACAATCATGTCAAAAATAGGAAATGCGAGAATTTCGTCTCTATATCTAGTCTAACTGGTGAATGCGCAGCACAAAAATTATAAAAATTTGCAGTTCTAGTCTATGTACATGTTTACATCATATGGTCATATTAAGAACCCGAAATAAAATCACCGATTTTTTTATGATTTTAGCCTGGGCCAGTCCCTTTAAGTCAAGTCCGCAAGCACTAGATGTGGGGTGGGGTTTGTTTAAACTAGTGCGATATGGGCTGGCACTTATATAAAAGAAATTAAAAGATTTTCAAGGCTGTTGAGATTCTTTAGAAAAATAGGCTTTCAAAATGTTCTGAATCTGTTGAGAATTGATTGAGAAATCGGCTAAAATCCTGCGATCCTGGTTGATCAATTTTAATGCGTCCTTGGGTTTAGTACATACGTCTCACAACGAAAACTAGTCTGTACAGAGTGGGATAGTAGGCTATTAATTCCCATACAGGCCTACATGACCCCACATATACATGTGCAAATGGCTAGTAGGCCTATACAATTCTCATAATATGCGTGCGCAATATTGGTAATGGGCCATAGGCCCTATTAATTCTCATATAAGTGGGCAACATTGCTACAGGCTTCCCACGGTCTTAGAAAATCATGAAACACCATGGAAAATGAAAAAAAATTAAATCCAGGCTTGGAAAAGTCATAGAAAATGAAAATTTAGCCAAAAGTCATGGAATTTTTATTCTTTTGAGAAAATGTATTGATTAGCCTACGTGCACTTTTGACACACAATGACACTGTTGCATTAATTGTGGACCACCGCCTGCGTGGTTGGCCCAACGTTTATATAACATTGGCTCAACGCTCCTTGTGTTCGGTTTCCTTGTGCCCATCATTATGTAACCATGTCAGTGATTCCTTTAGGAGCAGGGCAGCAACACGGAATACGCCAAACCAATGCAGGCTCAATGTTGGTCCAGCGTCGCAGACGCTGGCTCAACATTTAGCCAGCATTGGTTCAATGTATTGTATCTGCCTGTAAATATCCAACAAGGGTTTTCCATAAGTGCATGATCTTACTGCAGAAATCATATCAACTACAAACTCAATAGAATCCAACAGGCGACGCACATATTGGAAAATCACATGCAAATTTTATTGAATTTCATAAATATCTCAAGACACGAGTAAATTTGATTTCCGGCTTATTCCCGACACAGTACTGAACCGGTTGGGGGCTCCAACCGGGTGTTAAGTGAGTTCGGTGCGAGTTCTCCTTCAAAGAAAACAAAATGTTTCTTCATCGCCCGAGAATATATTCAATATTGTGAAAGGTGGAATGAGATATCGATGATTCCACTTTGAAATCGTGCATCTCTAGGGTTATCCCGGCCCATCTATATATCTGGCCCATATCTTCGCATTACATTCATTAAGTCGCTCATTCATTAATCCAGTAATTCATTGTTCTTTCGTTCGTTTGTTCACTTATTTGTTCGTTTTCTCGTTTGTGTCTTTGTCCGTTTTTTTTTGTCTGTGTGTCAGTCTGTTATTTAGTTTGTTTGTTTTTCTGTTAGTTAGTTAGTTAGTTAGTTTGTTTGTTTGTTTCTTTCTTTTTTTTACTTTGTTTCTTTGTTTGCTTGTTTGTTTGTTTTCTTGTTCGCTTCTCTATTAGGGTTAGGTTAGGTTTCTATTTGTTCAATCATTAGTTTGTTTGTTCGTTCTGTCATTATTTTGTAACTTTCTTCTTTATTTGTTCGTTCATTCAGTTATCTTCTGCGTATTTACTAAAAGTTTGTTCAGATTTAGACGTTAGACCTAAATTCCCGTCATATTGATATGTTACACGCCTATATTAAAGTAATTATTGCAGTTTCCAGTAACAGTGTTCGAAAAATGACCTTGGAGTCGAAGGGTTCATTGACCTCTCACTTCCGGTTCCACCGCTAGCGACACTAAAAACTTCACGTTTCTGAACCCTGAAAAGTTAACCTTTCCATTGATACCAAATATAGACTTGGTCAATGAATATGATTAAATCACCCCTGGCTCCTGGACTAATGCCTTCTCAAACATACACAACACCGACCATTGTTGGTTCAATGTTGATCCACCGTCTACGACGCTGGCCCAACATTGAACCAACAATAGGTGAATGTCGGGAATGCCTGTCTCATTTTCTGGGTTACATGACCATATTCGCTCATTGACAGTAAATCATCCATTCGTTACCATGGATACCACAATAGGTGTTACACTCAGAATCATTTATAGGTCACGTGATATACCGACGAGATGTATGTGTTACGTGACGGCAGGTCAGCCTGATGACCAATCATATGGCTGGGGCTGATCACTTGATTGTATATGGAGACGAAATACACAGGCTTCTTCTTTTTAAATGACAACGGAATATATGAATAAATGAACCTTCAGGTCACATACAGGCTAAACTGGGCCAGGAAACCTACAGAGATGATGAAATGATTCAGATGACACGGCCCTTCGGGTATAAGATTTGGAGCTCGAATCCTGGCTGTCTGAGGTCGAGCACCTTACCTGCAAGTCGCAGAGGCTCTCCTCAATACGGAATCTCTACGATTGAGCGGGGTAGAAACATTTGTTGTGTGATATAATATACGTGCGTCAATTTGTACAAAACTTGAATAAGATGCTGTTAACGGGAAACACGGGACAATTAGTTGTTTTAATGTTGCGCTACAGTCTGTGACGTTGACCCAACATTAAAACAGCATTGTTTATCTATCTCGCTGTGTTAATGACGGGACGTTGTCTCAATGTTGGGCCAGCTTCTACGACGCTGGCCCAATATTGAAACAACGTTGGGCCATGATCCATTGAGATATTCTACCATATTGAGACAATTTTTATAATCACTGATCAACATTTTGATTCTCTCTGTGAGAGAAATCACAGTAGACCATAATATTATACGGTGCTGTGGAACTAGTCGGGCTTATAATAGATTAAGATTCCTTAAACTGTTTATTTCCTATTTTAAATCAGAACAATGCTGAATTGTCAAAACATATTATGTTTATAATTATCATGTTGTCATTCTTTATATTGAGGGTCTGCAACTGTATGTTTAGGCCTACTACAATTGAAATAATTAAAATTTAAATGAATCACATCTATATACTCACTCTCACTCACTCACTCACTCACTCACTCACTCACTCACTCACTCACTCACTCACTCACTCACTCACTCACTTTGGAGTGTTTTCGAACTGCTTTCCCACTAGAAATGTAGAATGAGATTTGTCAAGTTAACAAAATAATCTCCGGTAAATAATGAAATTATTGCGTTCCAATCATCCGAGCTGTCAGTTTCTACATGTTTGGCCAATACAAAAAGAGCATATCGTTGTACAATATAGTCTAGATTTGTGAGATCCTCCCCCCTTTGAACAAGCCACTCTGCACCCTCAACTCACTCTTTTTAGCACTCTTTCTGGAGCGTTTGCTCTTTCAGTTTGCGTTGGTGACAAACGACCATGAGATAAAATCCGTTCCCAGACAGTAGATTCCACACTCTCCTGTACAGCAAAATATACTCTGTATCATGATGGAGTTTAAACACGAGGCATTCATCCAGTGCTGTTTTAATATTGACTGACCGTCTTCGACGCTGGCCCAAAAATTAAACAGAATTGGATTAATGGCCCGTGTTGGCTGGGGCAGTAGGTGACGTTGAAAGGAGGCTTTCTAGCCAATATCAATTACAAGATAAGGACTTGCGCCTTACATGTTACATGTACATGTCATCTTCGATAATCGTCCTGTAACAATGCACTTTTAAATACTTACTTTTGTCCATGATCTACGAATGTCAATATGTTTAATATCATGAAATATATCATTTAAATATCAAAATATTACATTTTGAATATTAGGATATATATATTTCGTAATGAAGTTATGGCCTTGTATGGTGTTGTAATGAGATGATTTTACATCAGAATATCGGAATATGACATTAGATTAATTGATGTCACAGTTTTTCGTCTGGATATGATTTTTTTATGTCACGATAATATGAGGACAAGACACATTAACGTCATGATATGGTTTTGTAATGTACAAATATTGCTCTTTATTATAGTAAAATGACGTTATGATGTCTGGATACAGCTTTAAAAATGCAGGATATGGTGGTTAAGCATCACAGTATGATATTAAAGTGACAGGATCTTTTAGTGTATTGTCACTATATTATTATAATATCATGATATAGCATATTAACATCACAATATGACAGTTTAGTGTAAGAGGAAATGAAAGTAAGAGAGGGCAAGGCCACATGCTGTTCAAAGAGCATGTGTCTTAACCCTATCTTACTTTCCATTTTATTGAATCTTCCGAAGTGCTTTTGTTCTTGGCAGTTTTGTGGTACCGGTATTTGAGCAATGTAGATGCCTTTACTTACTGAATTATATTGCGATATATATGTTGAACCGACATGTGCCATCCTGATATTGGAATGTTCCATGTCGATTCTGTATTACCATATGGTAATGTGTGCTCTCAATATAATGTTATTGAAATGTTATACCTTGACATGACAATATAATATCCTGACATTAAAATGCCATATCCAGACTTTAAAGTGACATATCCTGACATTCTATGGTCACATTAAAATATTGTAGTGTCATATTCAGTCATTATAATGTCACATTAGAATGCCGCCAAGCCCGCCATATCTTGATTTGATAATATCATATCCTATCATAAAAAATGGAATATCTTGACATTCAAATCTTATTGTGTGATATAAAAGGACAAAATTTGGACATTATAATACCATCTCATGACGTTAAAGTGTCATATTCTGATGAATTACAATCCAATGCCAGATCCTGACTTCATAGTGTTTTTTATGTTTTTCCTAATGTCATAATCCGACAAGTCTGTTATACAATATTCGATATTAAATAGCATGTTTGTCATTATAATGACACATCATCACATTACAATGCTATATTGTGACCTCAATGTGTCATTTCATCAATGTATAAAGTCATATCATAATATTCAAGTACCATATCCTAATATTCAGATGTCATATCCTGACATTAAAATGTCATAGTGATGCTATAATGATATATCACGAAATTGTAATGCATTTCGTGATAATATGATGCCATATCTTTTCATTTGAATACAGCAACGTGATGTTTAGCCACTATATACTGCCTTTATGAAGCTGTATTGAGCCATCATAACTTGATTTTGCTATATTAAACACCAATGATTGAACATTATATTACATATCATGTTATTAAAGTGTCATATCCTGATATCATATTCATATATCCTGACGTAAACCTATCATATCCTGACGGTAAACTGTCACATCCTCCAATTTGATGTCATATTCTGACATTTCAATGTAATATCACATTGCAATAATATACAATGTCATATATTTATTACGTTAAAGACTAATATTCAAAAAAAACTGAATATTCTAATTTATAATCCAAGGCATGTATTACCATTTTCAGGAAATTGACCAAATTAAGTAGGCCTATAGATGGTCAAACTCTGCCAGTAAAATGATGTGATTTAAAACATTTTCTTATTTAGTAGTACATGTAAATAACCAACAGTCTCGTAGGACACGTGTTCAAGCTGGTGTAATATTGTACTTAGCTCTGTTATAATGTACATTCAGACAAAATTAGCTAATATTCATATGCTAGAATAATCACAACTAATACTTAACCAAAATCGCAAAACATTTTATATAGGCCTATTATATAAAATACCTACATTGTAATTAGTCGCTGGGTTTGAAACTGGAATTTCTTACGCTATCTCAAGCTTCAAATGAATGAAAAATATCCTTATATTTAAAAATGAGACATGTTAGAATTTTTAATCAATGATTTCTGACATATGATATTTTGTAAATTTGATAAATCTATATCTATATTCCCATATGAAAAAGCAGCTGGACATCGCCTAATCGTGGCACCTGCGCTAAAAGAACTTACCAATATGGCAGCCATGTTGGATTTTGTGTTGATAAGCACATTCTAAATCAGCGATGGAAATATATTCTAGATTCCATGGCTCCGAAAAAAAGTTTCAACAACATGAGGATTATGGCATGTGAGTGCTTTTCTGAGGGGGGGGGACGCTTGACATAATGATCGCCATCTTGGATTTGTGGAGATAAGAAAAGGAATGATATCATTTCTGATCCTGCTGATGAGCTTTTTGTGCCTTGAGACATGTGTAGAGGCACCAACATATTTTTTTCAACTGCAAAAGTGAGGAATTGGGGTATACTCCTGTTTTTTTTAAAAAATGACGTTTTATGGTGTTACATAACATTAAACTATAATAAAATAAATAATATAATAAAATATTGGTAATCTAAATAAGTGCTAGATTCCATAGGTTTAGACAAAAAATACATTTTAGACTCAACAATGAGATAGTTACCTCATATTTTCGTTTATTTAAGAGATCGTTCAACATACTCAGTATATCAATATGGCGGCCATCTTGGATTTTTGGTATTGAGAAAAGTACTGGTATCATTTCTGATCATCTGGATGAACTCTTTGTGTCCTCAAACATAAGTAGAGACACCTAAATATTTTTTTCTAACTGCAAAAGTGAGGAATTATGGTATACCCCTGTTTTTTTCGAAAATGGCGTTACATGGTGGCAGCCATCTTGAATTAAAAAAAATGCACAAGGGGGATTTTTGGGGCTTCTTCATAATTCGTCTGGGGAGATGTCCATGTATCATTCCTGAAAAAATCAGCTTTCTGCAATTTGATTCCAGGTTCAACCCTAATGCTCTAGCACTAACGTGATATTTGGCTCTCTATTTAGACAAAAAATAATTTGACTTAATAAATTACAACAAGTGTAGCCCAATGTCTTGGTGGACAGTGACGTTTTCAATGGAGAAGATGACTCCTATAAAAAACAGTCGTATGTCACATGACACTCCGGCGTGACAGAAATACAGTGTTAACCACTACACCAGGTCCCCGGACCAGGTCCTCCTGTGCGAATGCCATCCAAACCCCATCGAATCTAAGGCCCTGTTCGATTTGCACTGATCTCAAAATAGTTTAGTGATCCGGTTTGTTTCGGTTTGTATGCCCGAAACGAGCGCCGTGAATTAATAGCAGTACAGTTGCCGCCAATATAGAAATCGTTTAAGCCAAAGAAACCACCTGGTTTGGCAATCCGATTCCAGAACCAAATAAACAGCCAATCTAAAAAGAGTTTGAGCCAAAAAAACGTATGGTTTGGTAAACCAGTTCAAGATCCAAATACTAAACCTTCATGCAGGCAGGTTTGGTCTAGTTTGGACAGATCTGAGGCGAGGCAAACGCTCTGGATTGGTGAACCGGTTTAAGATCGACACGAATCGAATGGGGCCTAACCTGATGCCGGTGTTTGTCCAGGTGACAGTACACTACTTCAGCCTGTCACGTGACCCCTTCACAACCAATCATCTCAGAGCAATCTTTGCTGACACATGTCCATTGACTTCCGCTCGTAAATTGCGCATGTGCACTGATTAGGAGTAGCTGAGAGGGGCTGTGATTGGTCATCACAGCCCCTGATCAGCTCATCCCAGCAAACACGAAACATTGACCCAATGCTGCTGTGATGTTGGGCCATCGTCTGCGACTCTGGCCCAACATCACAGCAGCATTGGGTCAATTTCTCGTGTTTGCTGGGATGTGACTCAATTCTCAGAAACTTAACGGCCTTGAAGGCGTGACCTTGTGTGCGAACTAGGTGATAGAAAGCCAGTTTGGTCCTAATTTTTCACTATGTCAAGTATAAAAAGTAGCGACAGTAAAAATCAGTACATTGTAGTATAAACCCTTTGACAGTACAGGCGTTGTTGTCATCCAGTAGCTATCCCGCAGTTAATGCTGACCTGGGATGACGTAACACGGTTTCTGAGAATACGTCAACTTTGAGGGCTTTGTGAACTCGACGCAGACGCACACGCAGACTCAGACGCATAAAATCTGGGCTTTGTGTACTTGATGCAGAATGTTGATTTAATGCTGGGCCAGCGTGGTAAATGGTGGGCCAAGATTAAAACAACATTGTGGTGAGGATAGCATCGGACCCAGCGGGGTGTGGGTCATTATAGGCCTACTAGTAGGCCTATGGGCCTAACATTTAGCCTACCTGTTTACGACAAGGCGGCTAATATAACAAAATAATGACTCTCGTTGTCTGAATACTATGTCGATCATTGACGGAAAGGACCGAAGGAGTTCTCACATCCGTAATTTTCGAAGCAGCCCTCCTGTTGGTTCTATTTTCATTTTGACCAAATGGTTTTTTTTAACTTGGCACACCGTCTACGATATGCTACTGGACCAACATTAAAACAACAAACATATGAAAGCACGAGTTTAGGCTACTTTATTTAGATTCAGTATGCCTATATATGTCAGCATCGCATCGCAGGTGGTGGACCGCCATTGAGTCATCATAGGATGAATATCTTGCATTCGTGACAACAACATCGCGGTCTGATCGAGCTTGAGTTTCTACCTCCTTTATCAATGTTTAGCCCCCCCCCCCCCCTCTATCACCTTAACTTTTATGTAAAATCTTAGAGTGATCTATAGCCGACATTAGGCATGCTTAGGCTAGGCCTAGACATATATTCTGATATTGGCTGCCATCTGCGGCAGTGATGTCAGTAGGTGTTCTAATTTTTTTTTCAGAATTTAAATATTTCGGAGCTTTAAGTTGCCGGAACAAACTGTTATGAATGAAAACACGATTTTCAGCAATGACCACCAAGTCTAAAAAATAAAAATAAATGCTCAAGGCTGAACAAATTGCACCAGGTGGTCTTACAACAATTATACCTCTAGAGCAAAATTTAATTCAGCTAAATATGGTGGCCTGGCAAACCGACCGAGGAACTTTATCATGGTTATCAGAACGTGGGAACTTCGGAACATGGGAACGTTAGTCTGCGTCTGATTGTGCGTCAGATTGTGCGTCTGCGTGTGCGTCTGCGTCGAGTACACAAAGCCACATTGAGTCAGTGTATCGTGCTCTGGGACAAAAAATGTTACCAGGGCTTGGGCTGAAGTTACACCATTGTGTGCGATAGGCTTATGATGTACAAACGGTGTATATTTGTCTGTGATATGGGAAAATACAGCACTCGTTCAATGAATAAGGTGAGAGCCTTTAGGCGAAAACCTTTTTCATTGGACGAGTGCTGTATTTTCCCATATCGCACAAAAAATGAACAACGTTTGTTTTTTTTCACACAAGATCTAGTCACATATGACATAACTGCCATAGATTACAGTTCATTTTAAAGACAGAAAGCGATATGTGCTTATACCGATATACGTCTCATGGTGAAAATCACTGCGCAGAGTGTGAGAAAAAAAATTCAGTGCGAGGACCCACTTTAGACGTCATAATCTAACGTCTTACTACTGCCTACTGTCAAAGTTAGACCATTTGACATGTAGTAAATTAGTAATCAGGAAGTCTCTCTTTAAACCCATTAAACTGATTAAATTAAAGTCAGTTTTAAGCAATGAATTGCTTTGCATGCCAGATGGTCTAGCTTTTGAACTTAAAAATAGTTTTTAATTAAAATTTTATGGTATTTGGTCGCGGACTTGAAAATAGTCCATGCAAAATTTCTTGAAAACCGGTTGAGAATTGACTGAGAAATCGGCGAAAAACATGCGCTGCAAGTTAATGTTCATTCAACTATAGTAGATATACTTTATTAATGTCTCACCCTGTATAAAGCTCATATGAAGTTATAAAAGCAGACAGGTCACCCATAGAGTTGCGAGAGACAATTGTGCGTGCCTTGCATGTACACTTAAAAAAAAATAGCTATTTTAAAACAGTATTTACCAGGTTGACTAAAATAAATTAATGAAATAAAAACAAATAGCGATTATGAGGACGGGTAAATAAAGGAACAAAATAATGAAGGCATGAATGGACGAACATACGGGCGGACGAACGCACGAATGAATGAATAAATAAATGACAGGATAAATGACTGCATGAACTGGTGAATGAATGAGCGAACGGACAGACGTATGGGTGCGGGTAGGAAATTGTCAGGGGCAGATCCAGAAATAAAAAAACGGGGGTCTGATTACAAAAATATAAATGTAGGTGTCAATCAGTTAAAGCGCTGAAATATTGTTGTATAAACCATGGAAACCAAGGGGGTTTTTCCATTTGAAATCAGCATTAATGTCTTAGTCAGCTCTTTCCGATTTATTTGAAAACCTATGTTATGTGTCGACGGCCATTAGAAATATCGGAAGGATCGACTCTATACATCAGTATCTGACGTCTACAGACGTCAGATTCTACAGACGTCATATTCTGACGTCTGTAGACGTCAAAATATGACGTTTGTAGTCGTCAGATTCTGACATATAAAGTTGACGTCAGATTCTGACGTATAAAGTCGATCCCCGCGCTGTAAGTGTTAATATATGAGGACACTCAAAATGTACTAGTGTAGTGCCTCAACTTGAGGCACTACCCTAGTAAATTTTGTGTGTCAAATACCGATATTCTGGCGTTTTTGATTTGAGGCAATTTAGTATGGTCACATCTACGATTTTCCCTCGAATAATGAGGTCGAAAATGCTTTTTTAGAATCAGTAGCATTTCAGTTCCATGCCCGCATGCTCAGCTCACTGGTGGCACAGTCATTAAAAAGTTATGGACATTTTTCGGACCTTGAGGTCCAGATCGCTCTCAGTTACCGCCACGGGTAAAGCCACGACTCCACATACGCGTAATGCGTGAAGCGTGATGCTTGTTCACCAAAATCATTAAAAATAGAAAGAGCGACTCCACATGCACGTCATGCGTGATGCGTATTCGTTTTGGGCTCTCGTTTTCACCGTTCTGGGAGCGGTCAACACGCATCACGCGATCCTACCATGACGTCATTTTATGGATTCTCCCGTTTACCCTCCCCCCCCCCGCCCAAGATCCTTGCATGTGTTCCAGGGACAACCACCTCAAACATAGGCCCTATAGCAAAATGTTACCTTGGCATTTATCATTTCTCCTGCACTATTGACTTTTAGCTCGTAATGGCTCAATATGAAATAGTATATCTCCGAACTGTTCCCTGGTCATTCGAAAATATTGATGGAAACGTTCTGAATCCAATTTGAATTATTTCACTAGATGATAATAAACCCCATATATTTGTATTTGTTTGATTACGGTATCTCATGGATCCACCACATATGTGTTCAACGTTTTATTTTGATGTATACATAAGTAGGCCATGCACACAAGTCTGTTAAGTTTAATCGTCATCCTAAATTTTGCTCATGCAACGTTTATAGACAAATAAGGTGCCATGCCCCTGTGCGTAAAAAAAACACAGTAGATCCGCACTGGTTGGCTCCTTCAGCAAAAATAACTTTGACGCATCACATTTTGACGTACATGTGGGGTCGTACAATACGCGTCACGCTTCACGCATCACGCGTATGTGGAGTCGAAGCTTAAAGCAAATACATCAATCCACGGCCTCGGAGAGCACGTCACGTCTAGAGGGTCATGACTACACCCCCCCCCTTCTGTATCCGCCACTGATTGTTAGATTATTCCACCGTAGCTGATAAAAGCCAGAAGCGTGAGTGAGAGACTCACATTTCATCACCTAATCCTAAACCAGGAAACATTTATTGTCCCTAAAACCTGATCCCCTAACCCGCACCACAACTTACCCGGTATTCCTAAAATCTTAATACCAGAACGAGACACCTGTTCTTATCCCAATCTATCCTGTCTTCCTGCATCTCTCTATTTCCGTGACCTTTCCTGATCCCTTCCCCAGCAAACAGAAGATGTTGTCAATGGTGTAGTGTTGCACCTCAACATTGCACCGATACAGTAGACTCCCGCCAATGCGGTCAAGTACGGACCAGAATTTTTTGCCCGTAATGGCGGTCCGACCGCATTAGTGATCGGGCAATAAATACCACGTGGCGTCCTGATATTTAAAATCAAATCAAGTATGTATATAATTATGCTCCAAGTAATGAAATGAATAATAACAATAGTAAATATGTTTAAAGTTTATTGCAGCTGTTTAAAAAAAGCGGTGTTTTTATTTAGTGCAAAAATTAAAATTGATTTTATAATTATGTGCAATTAAATAAAAAATGCTTTGAATAAAAACTTTTTTTTTAATAAATGTCACAGGACAGCTTACTGCAGTTTGAAAAATGAATTGATAGAGGATTGTGGACTGGTGGATTTTATTTTTCACATGAGAGTCTCGTAATTCATCCTCAATATTGAACATAAAATGTAGAGTATCATCTTGGCAGCGGTCTGCTGTACAGCATTTGAGGACAGAAACCGCTGCCATAGTCTCATGAAATGAGTATTTTTTAATCACTGACAGACTGTCACTTGTATCATCATCAGACTCTACGGCACGACGATGCGATTTGCCTGCACAAGCTTTGATAAGTCTCACTTTATCCCTTACGCGCAGACATGATTATAGTGTTGTTATGTGCACCCAGCTTCCTTGATATGTTTTTCTTCTACAAGTTTTGTAATGAGCTTTAGTAGAATATTCTAGAGTGGTATAGAACACGTGTACGCATCTTCTTACCCTTAGAGCGCGAGGATAGACGTCAGAATCTGACGTCTGTAGACGTCAGATTTTGACGTCCAAAGTAGATCCACGCACTGAAAAAAAAGTAAAATATTTATAATGGCCGGGAACACAGAACATAGGTATTCAAATGAAGCAGAAAGATCTAACTAAGATATGCATAATAATTTCAAATGTAAAAAACCCTTCGGTCACCATATCTTATGCAAAAATATTTCAGCGTTTTAAGGGTTGGGTCCCTTGGTCACACTTACGAAATACTTTATTTCAAACTGAATATATTTTTTAAACTTCTAAAATTGTATGTTCCATCAGACTCGCAACAACTTGTCAATATTTTGAAGTACAATTTGATAAATGATATCTTTAAATAAATAACAAGTCAACCAACCCTTAAAGCTCTACATTTTATAATTTACTTATAATTTTTACACACTGCGACCACAACTTAGGGAAAATTCCCTACATCAATCAAACCAGATGCCAATCTAACAAATTTAATGCTAATTTCATCTTAAAATGTTCTAGTTTGAAGGGGAGATGAAAATGCGGAACACAGAAACAACACTCAAGGCGAAACACAGATACAACACTTAATGCGGAGCACAGATACAACACTCAAAGTGGAACACAGATACAACACTCATGGCGGAACACAGATACAACACTCAAGGCGGAACACAGATACAACACTCAAGGCGGAACACAGATACAACACTCAAGGCGGAACACAGATACAACACTCAAGACGGAACACAGATACAACACTCATGGCGGAACACAGATACAACACTCAAGGCGGAACACAGATACAACACTCAAGGCGGAACACAGATACAACACTCAAGGCGGAACACAAATACAACACTCAAGGCGGAACACAAATACAACACTCAAGGCGGAACACAGATACAACACTCAAGACGGAACACAGATACAACACTCAAGGCGGAACACGGATACAACACTCATGGCAGAACACAGATACAACACTCAAGACGGAACACAGATACAACACTCAAGGCGGAACACAGATACAACACTTAAGGCGGAACACAGATACAACACCCAAGGCGGAACACAGATACAACACTCAAGGCGGAACACAGATACAACACTCAAGGCGGAACACAGATACAACACTCAAGGCGGAACACAGATACAACACTCAAGGCGGAACACAGATACAACAACACTCAATGCGGAACACAGATACAACAACACTCAAGGCGGAACACAGATACAACATTTAAGGCGGAACACAGATACAACACTCAAGGCGGAACACAGATACAACACTCAAGACGGAACACAGATACAACACTCAAGGCGGAACACAAATACAACACTCAAGGCGGAACACAAATACAACACTCAAGGCGGAACACAGATACAACACTCAAGGCGGAACACATATACAACACTCACGGCGGAACACAGATACAACACTCAAGGCGGAACACAGATACAACACTCAAAGCGGAACACAGATACAACACTCAAGGCGGAACACAGATACAACACTCAAGACGGAACACAGATACAACACTCAAGGCGGAACACAGATACAACACTCAAAGCGGAACACAGATACAACACTCAAGGCGGAACACAGATACAACACTCAAGGCGGAGCACAGATACAACACTCAAGACGGAACACAGATACAACACTCAAGACGGAACACAGATACAACACTCAAAACGGAACACAGATACAACACTCAAAGCGGAACACAGATACAACACTCAAGGCGGAACACAGATACAACACTCAAGGCGGAACACAGATACAACACTCAAGGCGGAACACAGATACAACACTCAAAGCGGAACACAGATACAACACTCAAGGCGGAACACAAATACAACACTCAAAGCGGAACACAGATACAACACTCAAGACGGAACACAGATACAACACTCAAAGCGGAACACAGATACAACACTCAAAGCGGAACACAGATACAACACTCAAGACGGAACACAGATACAACACTCAAAGCGGAACACAGATACAACACTCAAAGCGGAACACAGATACAACACCCAACCCTTGAAGCTCTGAAATAGTATTGTATAAATCATGTGGACCAAAGATTTGTTTTAATTTGAAATCATCACAAATGTCTTATTTAGCTCTTTCCACTTCACTTGAATACTATTATATATACCTGGGTTATGGTTCTACGACTATTATAAATACTTGAATTCTTTTAGAGCGGGAATCGTCTTTATACGTCAGAATCTGACGTCTACAGACATCAGATTCTGACGTATGAAGAAGATCCCCGCTCTAAAAGTGTTCAAGGGTTAAGTTTCAATAAATCAATTAGGTTTTAGACCACGTTTGTGCTCACATAGGCTAAACTGGCCCAGGAAAACCTCCTGAGGATGGTGAGATGACATTGCCCTCAAGACACAGGATTCAAAATTCGTGCCCTGGTGGTCTGACTTCGAGTATTAACCAGTACATTCAGGTATATTATAACCAAGCACAAATCTTGAATCACATCATCGGTAGATCCACTAAGCGTCGCCAGCAGACAAAGTGTCAAATAAATCAATAAAACAGCAAGAACCACAATAAACTGAATCACAGAGACTCCTATTCCTTTAACCCCTTCCCACCTGAGTAATCTCATTTAAATTGTCAACCACTTCATGTTGTGTCCCGTTGGCGCGACCAATAACTTGAAGGGATTGAATATTACTCAAATTTGTTTATTTTTAAACAAGTGATTTGCTAATCTTTTTGTTTAAACACTCATTTTATTCTCGATAACTCCGCTTGAAAATGTAGTAGTAATACTTTGAGAATAAAAAATTGTATGCCAATAAATAAGTATAGACTGATGTCGTTACCAGACATTATTAAGTGATGGACACGAGGTGCCGTCACTAGGGAGATGGCCACATGTCACCATGGTCACCACAGTTACCATGGCAACAGCCACCTGAGAGGGGTCAGCAATCCAGTTCAGACACGTGACTTCACAACGCATTACGGTGGGGATTATTTAAAAAAAAATTGTTGGCGATAACTCCCACCCTAATGGACTGTGATTTTTTTTTTAATCTTAATTTGATTTTTTTAAATTGCAGAATTTAAATCTGTGTTGTTATATATATTACCTGGTAATGAACGCTCTACCAAAGACGACACGTTCAACAAGCGACTCTGGCCCAGCATTGAAAAAGCCTTAGTTGACCTGTCGTTTTTTTCTAATATAAGGGTATTCCCGGCATATAGGAGACATTCACCCAATGCTGTTTCAATGTTGGGCCAGCGTCGAAGACGGTGGACCAACATTGAAACAGCATTAGGTCAATGCCTCGCGTTTGCTGGATTGGTAGTGAATTCGTTATGATTGTGATCCAACAATTTATTTTAATGATGTATCTGATGAAGACAAATATAGAGGGAAGATATATTTATTTTGACAGCGGTAGTCTACCTGGTGAAATACACCTTTCCCAATAGCAACACGCCACACACTACAGTGACTATAAGCTGAACTATTTAGTTGGGAGTCCTGTCACACTTCTATTACAACACGCCACACAGTGATTAAAACTGAACTATTTAGCTGGGAGTCCTGCTTATGCGCAAAATCGTGCAAACAGTGTATTCGGTTGTGTTTTGTTTGCTGAAACCAGGAGTTCCGTGAATACTGGTTCACGACCCTTTCTGCACATTGTAGTAATATCACGGCAGAAGGAAACACAAAGTCAAGATTATGCCCTACTCTTTTCACAATATTTCAAATGATATTATACATATCGAAGTCAAGATTATGCCCTAATCGTATCTGAATATTTTAAATGTTACAATATATTATTTCATTAAGCCTTTAACAGCTTGTGTTTGTTTGAGTTTAAATATCAAGATTTGCAAATGGTTGGTCTCAAATTGAATAAATATGAGTAATTTTCACCCACTTGAAGTTGTTGGTCGCTTTATTAAGACTTTATGAAGATAATTTAGCGAGAAAATGGTTCATATAGATGATTATTCACCCTTTCAGCACGAAGACCGTCTTTATTCGTCAGAATCTGACGTCTACAGACGTCAGATTCTGACTATAAAGACCGCCCCCGCGCTGAAAGGGTTAATCTGATGTGAGATAAACTCTGCCCTAGCACAAGAAGGGTTAGTAATCCGCCGCGAGGATTGCAAACTGACGGAGGATGTTTGAAATAAGTCGTCTCAATAAGTCGTTTCAAATTGAAATAATCAATCTGATCCTCGCCTCACATGTTACGTGTCGGTCGGCGAGGACTCTGGTTAAAGCCCCCTCCCCCCCTGAAAACTCGAACCGTTAATACAATTTTGGCCCATCGCCTGCGACGCTGGCCCAGCATCATTCCAACATTGTTTCGACCTCTCGTGCTCGCCGGCGATTCATTACTATTATTTACTGCTTCGCTAATAAAACACGTTTCGCGAGGCACGTGGTTTTCGCTGATTTCGTAGCTGATTGGGAACTGATTTTTATGAATACTATTTCCCAGAACTCTGTCAACACATTTAAAATTGTTAATCTGAAATTGAAATGGCCTGAATGTTGGTGAATGAATGAATGAATGAATGAATGAATGAATGAATGAATGAATGAATGAATGAATGAATGAATGAATGAATGAATGAATGAATGAATGAATAACGGACTGAGTGAATGAATGGATAACTGAATAAAAACCTGAATGAATAAATGAGTGAATGAAAGATATTGGTGAGTGAGTGAGTGAGTGAGTGAGTGAGTGAGTGAGTGAGTGAGTGAGTGAGTGAGTGAGTGAGTGAGTGAGTGAGTGAGTGAGTGAGTGAGTGAGTGAGTGAGTGAGTGAGTGAGTGAGTGAGTGAGTGAGTGAGTGAGTGAGTGAGTGAGTGCCTGCGTGAGTGAGTGAGTGAGTGAGTGAGTGAGTGAGTGAGTGAGTGAGTGAGTGAGTGAGTGAGTGAGTGAGTGAGTGAGTGAGTGAGTGAGTGAGTGAGTGAGTGAGTGAGTGAGTGAGTGAGTGAGTGAGTGAGTGAGTGAGTGAGTGAGTGAGTGAGTGAGTGAGTGAGTGAGTGAGTGAGTGAGTGAGTGAGTGGGTGGGTGGGTGGGTGTTTGGGTGGGTGGGTGGGTGAGTGAGTGAGTGAGTGAGTGAGTGAGTGAGTGAGTGAGTGAGTGAGTGAGTGAGTGAGTGAGTGAGTGAGTGAGTGAGTGAGTGAGTGAGTGAGTGAGTGAGTGAGTGAGTGAGTGAGTGAGTGAGTGAGTGAGTGAGCCGGCCGGCCGGTCGGTCGGTCGGTCGGTCGGTCGGTCGGTCGGTCGGTCGGTCGGTCGGTCGGTCGGTCTGTCGGTCGGTCGGTCGGTCGGTCGGTCGGTCGGTCGGTCGGTCGGTCGGTCGGTCGGTCGGTCGGTCGGTCGGTCGGTCGGTCGGTCGGTCGGTCGGTCGGTCGGTCGGTCGGTCGGTCGGTCGGTCGGTCGGTCGGTCGGTCAGTCAGTCAGTCAGTCAGTCAGTCAGTCAGTCAGTCAGTCAGTCAGTCAGTCAAACATTAAGGCAATATCTTCTGTATGGTTAACCATTTCAAGCCTGAATTTAACGTTGTCATCTTCATCCACTACAAGCCGCGAATTGCTGTCGCAATTCTCGACTTGTAGTGGATGAAGATGATTTGAAGTGGGTGAAAAATTGAAGAAAATTGCCATGTATTGGTAAACCAGTTTCATGGGAATTTCATTCCAAAACCCGCTAGTTGTAAGAAAATTAAGTCTGTTTTCAGACATGTAAAATGATGCTTTAATGCATCGTGAGGGCTTAAAGGGTTAATGACATATCAACGTCACGTACAGTACAAGGCCCATATTCTCCTACGGTGGGCCTATATCGTAAGCTTAGGATTGGTCGAGATGGCCAAATCACACGGTATATAGCGTAACTTGTAGGCTACCACACTCCAACTCCTGATCACAGCACATGCTAGGAAAATTAACGCGTTTAATTTTGTAGCTGCAATTAATCATATGCAGCCGGCAAATGATAATTATGTTTCTTCGAATTATAACATCTAGAGATATAACAGTGGTGAAGTGCTCAATTTATCTACGCGTGTTTTAAACAAATTAAAGATTAACAATACTGAAGGTGTAGTTTTTTTGGATGCCTTGCGAAACCCTGTTGTGAGAAGGGGCGGGCGGCAGGCCCCTACCTAGAAAGTCCCCTAAATTGGCCTAAGTTTAGAAAAAAATATTGGGATCAACGCCTCTTCCCCCCCTCCCCCCCCCCCCTCGGCGCTACTATCTTTCTTCCAATCCTAGATCCGACAATGACTCATTTTTTTATCGTTCATCTGGCGGCTCAAGCTGAATCAATAAAAGAAGTGTCTTCTCAGAATAACCTCTTAGGATAAAAACAAGTATGAGTCGATGCTGCTAATACGTGGTTCCCATCAAAAACGGGACGTTGATCCAATGTTGGCTGAATGCTGGTCCACCGTCTGCGACGCTGGCCCAGCATTCAGCCAACATTGGATCAACGTTCTGTGATTTCTGCGTCAGAATCCAGGCTGATCATGACAACATCCGAACCATTTTCTAAAATCAGCTTCAATATTGAATAACTTTGTTTCATTGTATTTAATAACATCCTGCATGAGCGAGGAGACGTTTCCCAATGTTGGAAGGGCGGTGGCCCTGGTGCAGTGATTAAAGCTGCCTGCTTGAAAACTCGGAAATCGCGGGTTCGAACCCCACTCTGGCCTCCAAGTTTCTTCCCGGTTCACTTGTAATGATTCAATATTGTGGGGAGCCTCCATGAACGAGAGGTAGCGTGCTCGGCCTCAGACCGCCAGGGCTCAATTTTCGAACCCTGTGTCTGAAGGGCAGTATCATCTCATTCATCTCACCATCCTCAGGAGGTTCTCCTGGCCGAGTCTAGATGTGCACAAATGTGACATAAAACATCATTCATTTCATTTCCCAAGGTTGGTTTGATGTTGGGCATTGTTAGCAGCGCCTTGTTAAACTATATACATGAGCTATTAAATTATTATTAACTCTTAGAATGCTAAATTAATTAATTATCAGATTTGTATCATTCAAAACATTTGCAAATTTTGCATGTTTCCCACTCATTTCATTCCCAATAACAGTGATTTGATCGGCAAATAAAAAAGGACTCTTCTCGTCCTCAGCGCTTTACTGGTCAAACTATGAGATATGAAAACGGTGTTCATTTGAATGCAATATGGGGAACTACAGCACTCATCCAATGAATAAGGTGTGCCTTTAGGCGGACACCTTATTCATTGGACGGGTTCTGTGCTTCCCATATCGCACGAAAAATGAACAACGTTTTATTTTCTCACACGATCAAGTCACTGATGACGTAACTTCCATATAGATTGTAGTTCAAACTATGGCAAGAGTGTGATATGGACTGATACCGATATACGTCTCATATTGTGCGAGAGTGTGAGAGATTATTATATTAAACTGTGCTGAGAGTTGTGGCTTTTTAAGAGCGGTACAGACAATTCGTTTTGACCTGTCCACTTCACCCCACCCCCCGCTCCCCCAGCCCCCTATCCCGCCGCCGCCGCTGCCCGCCTCCACTTCCCTGGAGACGCTGGTATGTTTTCTGACGGATTTCCTGCGTTAATGCTTCTGTTGAGGACGCCCGAGGACCGCGGACGACTAGAGGACGCGACCAGAGGTCGATCACAGGACGGAGACAGTGCAGATTCAATCAGGAACATCTGTGATGCCTCGGAGAGACAAAACGCCGTATTTACACATTGTGCAAGTGAGAAGATACCGCTTTCTGGCTATGTGAAATCAGACATCATCAAAAGGCAGTATGTGTTCACTCTGCAAGTGAGCACATACCGCGTTTTGGCTTTGTGTAATCGGACAACATCTGTGCTACCGCGAGAAGCCAAAAGGCAGTATCTGTTAACTTCACAAGTAAGCAGATACTGCCTTTCGGCTTTGCAGAGCAGTATATATTCCACCCACCAAACACAAGAGAATGTACCAATGTTGATTCACTAGTATTGGAAATGAGTGTTTAGACAACATAACAAGATTCGCAAATGTCCCAAATAAAATAAAATTGTTTTTTTTCACACATTTCAAGTTCTGGGTCGCGGTAGCGAGAAAATAATTTCAAATGGATAAACTTAGTGGGAAAAGTGTTATTGTTCATGTTGTTGGACCGGCATCGCAGACGATGGGCCAGCATTAAATCAGTATTGGTTCAATGTTTACTGCATGTGCATTCAAAATGGTGTGTTACCGATATACGTCTCATATTGTGCGAGAGTGTGAGAGATTATTATATTAAACTGTGCTGAGAGTTGTGGCTTTTTAAGAGCGGTACAGACAATTCGTTTTGACCTGTCCACTTCACCCCCCCCCCCCGCCGCCGCTGCGGCCGCCACTTCCCTGGAGACGCTGGTATGTTTTCTGACGGATTTCCTGCGTTAATGCTTCTGTTGAGGACGCCCGAGGACCGCGGACGACTAGAGGACGCGACCAGAGGTCGATCACAGGACGGAGACAGTGCAGATTCAATCAGGAACATCTGTGATGCCTCGGAGAGACAAAACGCCGTATTTACACATTGTGCAAGTGAGAAGATACCGCTTTCTGGCTATGTGAAATCAGACATCATCAAAAGGCAGTATGTGTTCACTCTGCAAGTGAGCACATACCGCGTTTTGGCTTTGTGTAATCGGACAACATCTGTGCTACCGCGAGAAGCCAAAAGGCAGTATCTGTTAACTTCACAAGTAAGCAGATACTGCCTTTCGGCTTTGCAGAGCAGTATATATTCCACCCACCAAACACAAGAGAATGTACCAATGTTGATTCACTAGTATTGGAAATGAGTGTTTAGACAACATAACAAGATTCGCAAATGTCCCAAATAAAATAAAATTGTTTTTTTTCACACATTTCAAGTTCTGGGTCGCGGTAGCGAGAAAATAATTTCAAATGGATAAACTTAGTGGGAAAAGTGTTATTGTTCATGTTGTTGGACCGGCATCGCAGACGATGGGCCAGCATTAAATCAGTATTGGTTCAATGTTTACTGCATGTGCATTCAAAATGGTGTGCATGGATCCAAATGTGAAATGATTGCTTAATTACGGTCCAATGCCGGCAACATTGGCCCGTCAATGAACCATCATTTGTCAGGAAAATACGTTGGTAAGCAAACACTAGACGTTGAGCCAATATTGAATAAATGTGGGTCCAGCGTCGCAGACGTTGAAACAACATTAAGCCAGCATTGGGCCGACGTCCCGTGTTTGCTAGGTATAGTGTTACCAGCTAACACTAGAGGAGTGTTACCAGCTAACACTAGAGGTTGACCCAATGACGGCCCAGTGTTGGGCCACCGTCTACGACGCTGGCCCAACACTGGGCCGTCATTGGGTCAACCTCTAGTGTTAGCTGGGTGATGGCCGCCGGCTGACGGGGACTTACGGTGCTGTGACGTCATCTATGACATGACGTATGCGCATGCCCGGAAACCACAGGTCCTCAGTGAATGCTTAAGCACCAGGAACAGTCACCATGTGGCGCTGTGGACAGTACTCTCATCATGTCACGTGACAGGGGTGTCTAAGCAAACACGAGACGTTCACCCGATGTTGGCACAATGTTGGGTCAGCATCGTACACGATGGACAAACGTTAAACCAGCATTTTGCCAAAGTCTTGTGGTTATTGTATTATTTATCGAAACATACGTATACAGGGTGGACATTATTAGCAGTCTGACTACTTTACATATGTGTCGTGTAGTGAATATACATCATAAGAATGCTCAAATATAGATAGTATATAAAGATTTCCATGATTATAGGGACTCTACATACAAAGTATATATATATATATATATATATGTAATATATACCAACTTAACAAAAAAAATAATAAAAGCAAGAGGATCACATTTTAAACGGGTTTTTTCTTTTCTTGTAATTTCTTCAGCCGTGACCTGAATGAATTGGCAAAAATTTAAAACAACATTGCGCAGACTATCATGTTTTACGTGAAGTCGAGCATACTTGAGGTAGACATCACGTGACCTCATTGTCAAATACGCCTACGAAACCGAAACGAAAACCACAGCCTTATATCAAAGAATATGTTAATTAGTCTACTTGCCAGCCAAGTGAAACGAAAATGTTCTGTAGGCCTACAGTAAGATGTTTTAATGGGAATGTGATATATAGGGTACAGACAGACAGACAGACAGACAGATATTTTATTGACAGAAAAGAAAAGTCATTACAGACTTATTTGTCATAGAAATGAAAGAGATATATGTACATGTATATACAAGATTGTTAGTTTGTTAAAATCATTTGATAATAAACATGGTATGACATACACAACTAAAATCATGTTAAGTGGCATTGGTACAAGAAGCTAGGAAATGCGGATGCTAAATTGAATATGTTTAATTTTTTTTAATTGGCATTATAAACCTAATTAGCATTATAGCTTACAATTAGCTTATATCTCAGTTTCAATGACAGTATTAATACATGTGAGGAGATAAAACTATATTTAGTGTCCCAATGAATGAATCCAATAAAAATTAATAGATATATTTAAAAACAAACAAATAAAACAAATTCAAAATGGCCGCCAAAGATGATTTTTTTGACAAAATCTGAAAATATATGAGGAAAGCACTTGTGTTTTTATTTTTGTTCAGTTTCTCACTATGGTGAGAACAATCGGTTTTCCTGAAAGAATTTCCTAGAAAGGTGACAAAATCTAAGATGGCCACCATTTGTGCAAAGTTAGATAATAAATTGCTATCACTTTCGACAGAAAAAAAACATTTATGATTTTGGTGTGTACTAAATGGTTTTCAGGTATGCCCGATATAGTGATGTGGCCAGTTTGTATTTAGACATTGCATTGTGGGTAAAACCCATGATGGTGCAATCTGTGCAAAATCAAACTTTAAATTGATATCATTTTCTACAAAATAGATACAGATTCATGACATTGATGTCTATCATAGACTTTGTAGGGTATGCCGGACTTGGTGAGTCAGTGAATGAATATTGCTTTCCGTTTTTTCTGCACAATCATGGCAATATCGTGACAGAAGAAAGCCTTACTGTTGTCAAACCACTGTAACGTCAAAGATTATTTAACCATTACCACGCTGAAATTTGTGTATAGACCATGGGGTCCAAAGGGTTTTTTCAATTTGAAATTAGCATAAATGTCTTCTTTAGCTTTGGTTTAGGCCAAACGAGTCTCCAGTATTGTATGTCCACGGAAGCCTGCCATATGATTTATAGGTTGGAAATATGACCATCCATTTGTCAACATCACTCAGCCACAATAAATCGTAAAGACTAAGCAGATTTCTTTTTTTGTTCCTGTCATACTGGCAGGTATTATGTCTGTCTAATAGCCACCATCTTGGATTCCGTAATCTATATGTGGCCGGGTGGAGTGATTACCATACTTACCATTGAGTGAACTATTTAGCCACACTGGTGACTCTCAGCCCTTATACAGGAATAGAGCTTTTGAAAACTGTTTGCATTGTCTAACCCTTACAGCGCGGGGATCGACTTTAGACGTCAGAATCGGACGTCTGTAGACGTCAGATTCTGACGACTAAATTCGATCCCCACACTGGAAGAGTAAAAATATTTCTAATGACGGTAGACCCATAACATAGGTATTCAAATGAATCGGACGGAGCTAAATATGACATTTATGATGATTTCATATTGAAAAAACCCGTTTGGTCGCCATGGTTTATATGAAAATAATTCATCTCTTTAAGGGTTAACCTTTACAACGCTGAAATATTTCTTCAAAAACCATGAAGACTAAAGAGTTATTTTCAATTTGAAATCATCATAAATGTCTTAGTTAGCTCTTTCTGCATCATTTGAATACCTATGTCATGGGTTTGCTGTCATTATAAATATTTTAATTCTTTCAGTCAGAATCTGATGTATACAGACGTCAGATTCTGACGTATAAAGACGGTCTCCACGCTGAGTGGGTTGGTATCATTTGATCTAACATAGGCCAGCCCCGATGGCTCATTCGTATCGACTGGGGCTTGTAATCTGGAGATACCAGAGTTCGAATCCCGGTCGGGCCGGATATATTTCATCGTGGTTGTGCATATACAGTGCTCCAAACTGTTCAAAGGCCTGGAGTGTACAGTGCTGCCTATAGTACTGTGCACTATAAAAAACCCTTGAAGTCATTCGAAATAAGAGTCGGGCATAGTCCCGGCTTCGGGCTTTCTTCTGTCGCGATATTGCCATGATTGTGCAGAAAGCGACGTAAAGCAATATTCATATATTGATCTAACATACCTATAGCAGTTTGTTAAATATTGCTGAATATTCCAGTTGAACAAGATAACTGTAAGATTTTTAGAAAGTAAGCCTGTCATGCTACATCAATGACTATAGTTAAATTTGGATCATGTGATTTGCGGTGAAACAGAATTCTCTCCATATGTCGATTTATGGAAATATCCTCAAATTAACTCATTTTACATGCAATTTTGATATTTTTTTTTGGCGGCCATTTTTTTACATAAAAAAGGTGATTTTTATTATATCAAGTAATACATGACATAATTTCAGTGCATTGTACTTCCATCTACATATATACATACATACATACAGCTAGAGTGTCAGAAAGCCATCGATATTGGTAAAGTACCCCTGACAACCCCTCCCACGTTTACACTGACATGAAACACACTGCAGGCGGGAAACATGATTTTTGATTCTCTAGTCTGTAAATATTTACCTTCAGCCGACGAAAGGTGTAGATAAAGGCACTTCCACTCTATATATTAGAAATATCACGAAAATTGATCAATGCAGCCAAACAAAAAAAATTTTGACGTGTTCAATAAGTTTATACTGGAAATACTAGGTAGAGATCAACCCTAACAACGCTTAAATATTTTTGTATAAACCATGGAAACCAAAGGATTTTGAATTTAAAATCATCATAAATGTTTTGGTTAGTTCTTTCCGCTTCATTTGGATACCTATGTTATGGGTCTACGGGATTTATTATTTGTTTACTTCTTTTAGTGCCGGAACGACTATGGACGTCAGATTCTGACGTCTAAAGGCGGTCCCTTCGCTGAAAGGGTTAAAAAATACGTCGATAAAGGTGGGCCCACAACAAGAGATGCTTATTCAGGACGACGTAGACGTAGTTGATTGAATTATTACTCAATACTTATTGTTAATTGTATGTTTTAGTATCGTATTCATATTCAACGATAAAAAATGGTTAAGCTCAGAAAGAGAAAGCGTGTGAATTAAGCCACCATTTGCGAAACATTGAGCTCAAATAGTGTTCATTACATCATTAACCCTCTCAAGCCTGAATTCACCATTCATCCACTACAAGCCGCAAATTGCTGTCGAAATTCCCCCGACTTGTAGTGAATAAAGATGACTTCAAGTGGGTGACAAATTAAAAAAAAGATAGTGTTATTACAAAACAGTTCCATGAAAATTTTCGTTCTAAAACCTCAAGGTTCGATGAAATTTAGTCATTATTCAGAGATGCAAAATGATGCTTTGATGCTTCTTGAGGGTTGAAAGGGTTAAACATAAAAAAGCTAAGTTGTAAGATTTCATTTTTGCCCACATGAAGTTGTTTGCGAACCACGACCTGTAGGTTCATATGGGTAAAAATCACTTACATTAATTTAAAACACACCACTACTTTATTTTCTTTGTCCGACCACTACATTGTAAGCCGGGAATGGAGAGTTATTGTTGATCAAGTACAGACCAATTATCATGGTAGGCCTATGGTAATATAATCAGTCAGGTGGGACCGAGCTGTTGATTATGAGGGATCCTCATTATGGGCGGATGTGTTTTAAGTCAGTCAAAACCCTCGGAACTCTACATTCTTAGCTGTGAAAAAGGCCTCGGCCTTCGGCCTTGACCCTTTTCACAGCTAAGAATGTTTCTTGAGCTTTATCCTATACAGAATTAGAATTAAAACATATGGCAATCTAACGAATGTATGGTCCGCGTTTGACGCCACCACATGGGTTAGCGACAGAGATGGACAGCATACCGGTAGCAAATGCTGTGTTTCTGTCTGCTGGTAGCCAGTGTACGCTGAGATCAACAATACACCCTTTTCAATAACAACACGCCACACAGTGACCAAATCCTGGACTATTTAGTTGGGACTCCTGTTTACGCGCAAAATCGTGCAAATAATGTATTTCATGAAAAATGTGAGGGTAGCCTATTAAAATTGTAAATTCTCCTATAAAGACTGCCATTTAAATCGCCACGTTAAGGCATTATTCCAATGAGATGTAAATCTGACATTAAAAAATAAAACAAAAAACATTGATCAAACAATGACGCAATAATTCATTGTGCAGTCAATCGTTATTACGTCTGTTATTACGGACCAACAAAATTAATGCTCTTTAATTTTTCATACATCAAACTTTCCAGCTTGAAGAACACATGAAAAAGGTTGGAAGGCTACAGACATGATAAGCACTGTGATGGCAAAGCCGTGCAGTGTGGGGATCGACTTTAAGATGACAGTAGACTCATAACATAGGTATTCAAATGAATCAGAAAGAGGTAACTAAGACATTTATGGTGATTTCAAATTGAAAAAACCCCTGTTTTTCTGCCATGGTTTATAACAAAATAATTCAGCGCTGTTAGAGTTGAATGGATAGAATTCACGCGTATCAAATATGGACAATATAAGGAATGAATGCTTCTTTAAGCCTCACATGCGATAAAAGGGCTCACAACATCCCATGTCATGCCTACATACGATAAAAGGGGTCAAAATATCCTTTGTGGTGCATATATATGATAAAAGGGGTCGAAACATCCCATGTTTTGCAAAAATGCGATAAAAGGGATCAAAACTGATGCTAAATTTATTTAAGATTATACTTTCTGTCAATGTATTTGTCGAAAAAAGTAGTTCAAAAAGTTTAAAAAGCGTATCCTACACAAGGATTAACGTGGTATCATCCGGAACGGAGCAGCTGATGCCACCTTCATTTGACCTTCTGCGAAATGAAGAAAAAAATAGACTACACATTAACCGTTAACACTTAAAGGACTGAAATACTTTTCAATTTGAAATCATAATAAATGTCTTAGTCAGCTTTTTCTGATTCACCTGAATACCTATATTATGGGTCTACGGCCATTACTTACTTTCAATGTATTTGTCGTGAAAGTACTGCAAAAATTGTATAGAGCATTTCCAACAATTAAAACGCACCACTATTTTCTTTGTCTGACCACGACATTCTAAGGCGGGAATGGAGCGTTATTGTTGACCAAATACAGACCAATTATCACGGTAGGCAAAATTCTAGTATAATCAGTCAGGTGTGACGTAGCTGTTTATTATGAGGGATCCACATCGGATGTGTTTTAAGTCAGTTAAAACTCTCGGGGGTTCTCCATTCTTAGCTGTGAAAAAGGCCTCGGCCTTTTTCACAGCTAAGAATGGAGAACTCTTCTGGCTTTATCTTATACGGATTAACTTGGTATTCTTCAGAATGAAGCAGCTGGTACCACCTTTAATTGACCTTCTGCATCTTGAGGTATATGTCGCGGGAGAATTGTCAATAAAGCACATGTTGCAATCCCAGCAAAAACTAAGTTCACCCACTCAATGTTGGGCCACCATCGTTGACGATAGGCCAACATTAAACTAACATTGGGTGAAAGTCATTTTCACCGGCCTTTGTCTAAATGTTGTTTTTCCGTTGGCGCACCTTTTACAACGCTGGGTCAGTATTAAAACAACTTCGGGCCAATGCCTCGGGTTTGCAAATATATAAATATATCTCCAGTGAGCTAAAATAATGTCAGGCAGTAGCATCTTGTTAAGAGAACTCGTTATTTGGACTAATTTGATCCGGAGTCCGAAAATGAAAAATCTGACGGCTTCAAATAAAAATTTGTGCAAGTGACATGACTAAAATTGTCGGATTTAAGATGCCATTAAGTGGCTAGTGCAGGCTTTGTGTGTGTAAATTATTAATCTTAATACACGTTCTTATGGGAGAATATTCCTAATATTTCTGGGTGTATATCTACCCCCCCCCCCCCCTCCCCCCTTAGCCACCCAGCACCCAGACACAAAAACGTCGACACAATGTGGATTTAACGCTGGCCCGCTGTCTGCGACGCTGGACCAACGTTGAAGCAATATTGGGTCAACGTCTATTTCTAACGGGCTTCTACACATTCACGGAGCCTCAACCCTCTAAGCCCTGAATATGAGTCAACCCTCTGCCTGCTGATCTAATTTTTAAAATCTATTTGATCATTGTTAATTCACTGTTGTTGGGAATGAAACTCATTTTTAAAGATGAACAGTTGTAAATGTTTGGTCTCAAGTTGAGCAATTGTGCGTAATTTTCAACCAGGTAAAGTTGTGGATCGCTGTAGCGAGACACAACCTCGAGTGGTTGAAAATTTAAATACTTTTACTTAGAAGGATACGGGTTAATTTCCTAAAACCCATAAAAAAAGTAATAATAAAAGTATACCTATTTTCACTCTCATCGTGCAGGGACCCGAATATGACGGCTATAGCCGTCAGAATATAACGTCTTTTTTAGACGTCAGATTCTGACGTCTATAGACGTCAGATTCTGATGTCTTCTTTAGACGTCAGATCTTGACATCTAAAGTCGGTTCCCACACTGAACGGGTCAATATCCTCATCAAACAAATTACAACAGAATTGTTTTCACAGAAGATCGTCTCATACGAATCCCTAGAATGCCATATCAAAACTCTAATTTAGATATGAATGGGAATTATTTTGTTGATGTACAAAACATATGGGAACATATACAATTTTTCGTATTTTCTAACTAATAACTTGACAATATTTGCTGTATATTGCACGGTTGAGCACTGAATGAGAAATCAGCGAACAGCTGGATGTCATTTGGGATAATCTTCCACCTTCGCATGAATTATACGGTTTTTTATTAATTTGAATCTGAGGAAAGGAATGTTTTAATTTTTCAAAGTTATGTAACTTTCAAATATAACTGTCTGAATAAAATAATACTAAGCCGAATAAATCAATTACTATTTTTCATTAACCCTTTCAGTGCGGAGATCCACTTTAGACATTAGAATCCGACGTCGATAGAATTAATTAGAATATTTATAATCACAGTAGACACCTAACATAGGTATTCGAATAAAGCGGAAAGAAGACACTAAGATGATGATTTCAAATTGAAAAAAACCCTTTTTTTATTTTTCTTCTCCATATTTTATACACAGATATTTCAGCGCTGTAATTAGGGTTAACCCTTTCAAGCCTGACTTTACCATTGACATCTTCATTCACTACTGTAGTGGATGAAGATGTCTTAAAGTGGGTGGCATACGGAAAAATAAGTATTGTTATTATTTAAAAAAATCCAGGAAAATTTTCGTTATAAAACCACTTAGGTTATGAAATTAAGTCATTTTTCAGAAATGCAAAATGATGCTTTAATGCAGGGCTGAAAGGGTTAATACAAATATTTACGTCATTCAAAGTTGTAAATTATGTCAGCAATACCAGGTGGAAATAATTGAGGAAGCAAAGAAACAAGAAACACACAATTCAGCAGCGCAACCAGCATAATACATTAACTCAATGCTATTTCAATGTTGGCCCACCGTCGGCGACGCTGGCCCAGCATTAAAACAACATTTTTCTAGGTATAGGGTTAAACCTGAAGCGCTAAAATAATCATATGCAGACCAAAGGTTTTTTCAATTTGGAAACATCTCCAATGTCTTGGTTTGCTTTCGGTTTCAATTGAATACATATGTTATCGGTCTGAGACCATTATAAACATTTTACTCTTACAGCGTGGGGACCGACTTCAGACATCAGAATCTGACGTCTAAAGACGCAGATTATGACGTTCAATGTCAATTCCCGCGCTGTAAGGGTTAATCCTCCCATCCCGGGATGTATGGCCCACGCTTACAATGCCCCCCTCCTTCCCCTGCTCCCTCCTTTTAGGATCTCGTCCCTCCCGCATGCGTACTTACTCCGCCCTCCCCTGCTGTCTACAGAGCGCCAACCACGTGATCTCCTGCCGATGACGTCACCCGACACGCCCGCACTAACTTTTTGCAGCACGGTGATTGGTGGATGTGATAAATAGTGTGAAGGCGGCTGGCGACGATCTCTCAGAACTCAGTGAAAAGCAGGGCGCGTGGACGATACTGACCAGCCAGTAGTGAGCCGATACAGACCCAGAACACACACCACAGGCAGCAGAACATACTCAGCAAAGCGCGAACACAGACAGACAACACACCAGAAACAGCCGCGAACAGTCCGTGTGACAGCCTTCTCTTTCACTCCCGTACACACCACATTCTACAGGTAAGGCTGTTTTTACTGATGACTGTAATGAGACAGGGCGAGAAAATCTAATTTTCAAATACAGCTGAGACCCGTTAATAGGACCACCAGTGGCACTGACTGAAAGAGGTCCTATTTACCAATTTAGAATGAAGTGATTATGTATAGGGTAAAGCCAGAGGAGCTCTGCATTCTTAGTTGTGAAAAGGGTCGAGGCAGAAGGCCGAGACCTTTTTCACAGCTAATAATGTAGAGCTCCGATGGCTTATAAAACATCCGTACATAATAAAGATCTCTCATAATCAAAAGCTCGGTCACACCCGAATGATTTTAATACAGTAGGCCTACCATGATAATTGATCTGAACCAGGTCAATAATAACTCTCCATTCTGTGAAACGCAGTGACATCACTCGGTGAAAACAAGGTTATATAATAACCCTTCACCATACTTCATTGTATTAGCCAGCTCGGTGAAAACAAAGCAGGTCGAGGTCATTGAGTTTAACAGAATTCCGGCTTGAAATGTATAGTGGTCGGACAAAGAAAATAATGTGGTGGTGTGCTTTAAAGACAAGTGAATCTAGTTATAGATATGACTTCTTCTCTGTTGATATTAGGGTCGATTATTAACCCGAATTTATCATTGTCATCTTCATCCACTACAAGCCGCGAATTGCTGTCGCAATTCTCGACTTGTAGTGGATGAAGATGACTTGAAGTGGGTGCCAAATTATTTTTATTATTATTTTTAAGGAGCTCCATTAAAAAAATCAGTCTAGAAACCCCTAGTTTTTTTTAAATTAAGTCATTTTCCAGAGATGCAAAATGATGTTTCGATGCTTTATGAGGGCTTAAAGAGTTAAGGTAATGTTTTAAATATTAAGTTACGATATAATAAAGCAAATACATTTTACTAAATGCAAAAATATATCTCACAGATATAAATATATCCTACGTTTCGTGCTTAGGGCGATCATTGGCAGTGGTGAACGGGAAATCGATCAGTATATGTAACTTACAGTTCATTAACTGGATCTAATACACCTTTCCCAATAGCAACACGCCACAGGGACTAAAAGCTGAACTATTTAGTTGGGAGTCCTGTCACATTGTTTTCTATTACAAAGCGCCACACAGTGATTAAAACTGAACTATTTAGTTGGGAGTCCTGCTTATGCGCAGAATCGTGCAAACAGTGTATTTACTTCCTTGTGTAGTAAAATGTCTTATATTTATTCCGTTAAATATGCGAATCTAATACAGGAATTGATCATAGAATACTTTGTTCGTGTAGACGTTGTTATATCCTTGTAAGGATGCTACTATGTGTGCATAAATGCAAATGTAGTAAATTCATGCACACAACTAAACATCGCCCAATGTTGGTTTAATGTAAGCACAGCGTCGCAATCGATTGACTTATTACATTGATTACATTTGTGTTTTCTTTTCTTTTCACTTTGCTATAAATGTACATGTATATGCATTTGTAAACCTATTCAATTAACGCAAATGCATATATCATCGGATTATGATCTAAAATGTCTTCTATTTTCGTTATTGTAACCATTGTACATAATATGATAATTATTGTTTAAATATGTGTTTTCACTTTTTATGCAAATACTTGTCATAAAACAGGGCACATACGCAAAATAGCCAAAGGCTAATAATGTTTTTACCCTGTATAAATATGTTTGAATAAATAAATAAATAAATCCAACATTGGGTGAATGTCTAGTGCACGCTGGGAAAAGATAGTGGTGTTTTTCTGTTCACACGTAGCACCAAATCGTCAGCATTGAATGAATGAATGGGGTTTTAGGCCACCTTTTCGAGATTTGAGCCTTGACATGATCGTAATGAAACTGAACGAAAAACGTCAGTTGACAACTCAAAATGTTTCAGTAATGTTTAGGTATTCTGTGTTTTAACCCCTAGAACACTGATGTCAACTACAGTAGACATTCTGTGTTTTATCCCCTAGAGCACTGATGTCGACTACAGTAGACATTCTGTGTTTTAACCCCTAGAGCACTGATGTCGACTACAGTAGGTATTCTGTGTTTTAGCCTCTAGAGCACTGATGTCGACTACAGTAGACATTCTGTGTTTTATCCCCTAGAGCACTGATGTCGACTACAGTAGGTATTCTGTGTTTTAGCCCCTAGAGCACTGATGTCGACTACAGTAGACATTTTGTGTTTTATCCCCTAGAGCACTGATGTCGACTACAGTAGACATTCTGAGTTGTAGCCCCTAGAGCACTGATAGCAACTACAATAGGTATTCTGTGTTTTAGCCCCTAGAGCACTGATGTCAACTACAGTAGACATTCTGTGTTTTAACCCTTAGAGCACTAATGTCGACTACAGTAGACATTCTGTGTTTTTAACCCCTAGAGCACTGATGTCGACTACAGTAGACATTCTGTGTTTTTAGCATTGGGAAATAGCCCTTGCAAAATCGGAAAATCGCTTGAAAACTGACTAAGAAATCAAAGAAAAGGATGCGCTATTGAAAGTCTGTTGTGAGCTATTATAAGCGAAGGCACAAATTCCGCTTTTGTTTGTTTGATTCAGCATTTTAATTACAGTTTCAATTTAACCCTATAACCGCCAAATTATTCAATTTTAGTTTCCACCCACTTGAAGTTGTGTCTCGCTCACGCGATCCACAACTTCAAGTGAGTGAAACTTATTCAGATTTGACAAAATGGGGGTCAACTCTTTTCAAATCTTGCTGGTTGATGTCACAATTTATCTGTACCATATTTTACGTGTAAACTGTGGTATTTATTGTGCTAATAAAAAATGAAAACCCGAATATATGCGGCACCTGCGGTTGAAGGGTTAAACTGATTTAAATTTCAGCTGTTACATTTGATAAGATCACCAGATTACCGTTCGTTCGGCTACTGGGGTTGCTCCCCCCCCCCCCCCTCCTTCTAACCCTGATTGTAGAAAAGCTACATAAATTAGTCACGTTCGTCATAACAAGGATGTGTGGGAGAGCCCTCTGGCGGCAAAACGTGACATATTAACGCCATTGTCACGTGATGTACGTGGGCGACGCATGCGCGGCGGAAAGACAAGGGGCGCATGCGTACATACAGGATGTAGTTAGCGTTAACCTCAGAAATGATGCCGACTAGGTTTTTTTAGGACGGGTGGAACCAGTTTATAAAAAATGAAGCAAGTGTGAAACCGACAGATATGTTGACATAGCCTTACCTGGCAGACACAAGACGTTGAATCAATGTTGGTTTAACGTAGGTTCACCGTCTACGACGTTAAACCAGCGTTAAACCAACATTGATTCAACGTCTTGCGTCTGCTGGGTATAGGTACGACTATAATGGCTTTTACGCGCTGAATTATGTTGGTATAAGCCATGGGGACCAAAGGGTTTTTTTCAATTTGAAATCATCATAAATGTCTTAGCATAGAGTTAATAACCCTATGGTCTTAGTTAGCTCTTTCTGATTCATTTGAATGCCCATGTTATGAAATACTTTTACTCTTACTGCGCGGGGATCGACTTTAAACGTCAGAATCTGACGTCTACAGACGTCTACTGACGTCCCTCGATCAAATCCTACTTCATTCATTCATTCATTCATTCATTCATTCATTCATTCATTCATTCATTCATTCATTCATTCATTCATTCATTCATTCATTTGTCAATTCATTCATTCATTCATTCATTCATTCATTCATTCATTCATTCATTCATTCATTCACACAGACAGCCAGTGGTCTATCTTATATCTAGAGGATGTGTCAATGAGAAATGTGTGGTTTGAAAATGACTTTTTTTCCACTCATCCGCTGGGTCTATGAAGGTGTGCAGGCGTGTATGGAGTCCTACATAAAGGGCGACCTCATCTCTCGTCAGCACATCAAGACCTCGCCTAAAGGATCGGGCTTGATGTGCTGACTTGTGCTCAGATGAGCCCACCTCGTCTTTCCAGCAATGCCGATGCATTTATGACGTTTGTTTGACCACCGACAGCAGAAACTAACCTGAATCGAAACCTCTGTCTGGAGGGCAGTGTCATACATGATCTGGAAATAGATTATCAACTGTTTCTAGTGTTTTCCTTCACTCACCCGGGGCTCTGTGGAGGCGTTTACGGTACCCTATAGAGTGACCCTACAGCAAACAGCGTGACGAACAAGGTAAACCACTCAAGTGGAGTTGTACGTCTAGATCGATTTAAGCTGCAAGGAACAAACATGTATCCTTTAAGCTCAAGGGCGGGGGCCCTGGGGTAGTGGTTAGCACAGGCGCCTTTCACGCCAGAGTTCGGGGTTCGGTTCCCGGTCTCGGCCGTTTGAAAGAAACAAAAAATGTTTCTTCCCCATCCACGCGTGAAAGTCAGTATTGTGGGGAGCCTCCGTGACCGAGAGGTAGCGTGCTCGGCCTCAGACCACCAGGGCTCGAATTTCGAATCCTGTGTCTGGAGGGCAGTGTCATCTCAATCATCTCACCATCCGCAGGTGGTTCTCCTGGCCGAGTTTAGCCTACATGTGCACAAAGGTAGCCTAAAGCCCGATTCATTTCATTTCCTTTAAGCTCACAGTTAGCAGACAGACAGACAGACAGATATTTTATTGACATTGAAAGAGATATGTAAATGTATATACAAGATTGTTAATTTGTTAAAATCATATGGCAATATACATGGTATGACATACACAACTAAAATCATGTTGAGTGGCATTGCCATGATAAAAACTGGGTATTTCGATGACATAAATGGCTACTACTTAAAATAAAAATAAAAGGCAATGCCAAGATACATAGGGGTCTATCATTTTGTTTCCCGCACCAAAACGATTTCATGGATTCCAGCGTAACGGAATTACACAATTTACCTCACTTTGGCGATCTGAGGTCGAGCACGCTACTTCTCGGTGGGGTTCGAGCCGTGATGTTTCTTCCCTGTTCATTCGTAAAGACTTACTATTGTGGGGAGCCTCCGTAACCGAGAAGTAGCGAGCTCAGCCAGGGTTCGAATTTCGAATCCTTTGTATAGAGGGCAGTGTCATCTCATTCATATCACCATCCTCAGGTGGTCTCCTGGTCCAGTTTAGCCTATATGTGCACAAAGGTGTCCTAAAACCCCATTAATTGCATTAATTGCATTTCATTTTGTGTCAGCCAAATTTCAATACTGTATTCCTGTTAGACCAGCCAAGACTTTTTTATAGGCTTAGGTTAAACAATTCTATAAAGCTGCAGTGTGCTACTGTCTGCTACTGAACGAGCCACCAAAGGCGAATATAATGCACCAAGAATACGATTTCATTTTGCTACATACATCTGTGTTCAGAACACATAAAACCAGATACACGATGATATTGTCTCATAAATCTAAAGAAAAAAATATGTTTTTTTGATGGAGCTATCGGCTGTGGGATGACAAAACAACAGAGTTAAAAAATACATCTAATATGAAATAATATAGTCGGCGTGAGCGTCAACTAAAAAAAACTACCCATTAATAACAGCCCTAAACTAAAAAAAAACTGTCCATTAATAAACGTCCGGACAACAGTTACACCCAGTATAGATATACGACATTGAACTGGATGAGGCTCAATACTGGCACAGTGTCGTTAAGGGTGGCCCGGCGTCGTGCTACCACAGACAGACAGACAGACAGATATTTTATTGACAGAAAAGAAAGTAATTACAGACTTATTTGTCAGAGAAATGAAAGAGATATATGTACATATATATAAAAGATTGGTAATTTGTTAAAATCATATGACAATATACATGGTATGACATACACAACTAAAATCATGTTAAGTGGCATTGCCAAAATAAAAACTGGGTATTTCGATAATATAATGACTACTACTTAAAATAAATTAAAAGGCATTGCCAAGATGACATAGAGGTCTATCATTTTGTTTCCCGCACCAAAACCAGAGACAAAATAACTAATATGTATGGCATATACTAGCAAAAAAGACACTCTGGAAAGTGTAGATACCTAAAATATATACTAGTGCATAATTACACAGGACCAATGTTCTGACTGGGTGGTTATAATAAATGATTTATTACATTATTCATATCGAGGTTTGAATTGCCTTGAGAATAGCTGAGCAATAAATGGTTTCAATACAATTGTTTATATTGATTCTTTTTTTTGTCATTTGAAGCTGGAATTGCTAACGCTATTTCCAGCTTCAAATACTGAAAATAGTTGTATTTATGAAATATAGCCATCTCCAATATTGAATTATTTGATTAACTGAGCATCTATCAAAAACTATTTGATCAAATTTAGTGATATATCAGTTGATCTAAAACATGATTAAAATCCTAGATGCACAAGGTTAAACAGTATACATACGGGCGTAGCAGGATAATCGGTACATAACAGCTGGGAAAATCCCTTTCAATAAATAATTCAACCAATAAAGCTCTAACATAGATCATTTAAATTCCACCCACGATTCACAGCTTCAACAGAGATATATATCTGTCAAATTGAAGGCCACGGTTTGCTAATTCAACCCTTGTCCTGCTAGGTCCGTATATATACGGTTTAACCCTTGTCTTGCTAGGCCCGTATATATATATACAGTTTAACCCTTGTACTGCTAGGCCTGTATATATATATACGGTTTAACCCTTGTCCTGCTAGGCTCGTATATATATATATATATACAGTTTAACCCTTGTCCTGCTAGGCCCGTATATATATATACAGTTTAACCCTTGTCCTGTTAGGCCCGTATATATATACAGTTTAACCCTTGTCCTGCTAGGTCCGTATATATACGGTTTAACCCTTGTCCTGCTAGGCCCGTATATATACGGTTTAACCCTTGCCATGCTAGGCCCGTATATATACGGTTTCAGCATGTTTTAGATCAATAGAAATATCACCAAATTTAATAAAAATAATTTTCGGTGGATGCTCAGTTATTCATTAGAAATGTATATTTTTCATAAATATATTTTTTTTGTCAATGGAAGCCGGAAATTGTGTCAAGTCACCACATGCAAAAGATGTTTTCAGATAATAATTTGTTTTGATAAGACAAAGGTAGAGCACTATCATATTGCGCCGTGCTTAGCGTTTAAAGGGTTAATTTTAAACACACGCCGCAGAACTCAAGTGTGACATGGGCCTTAAAGGGTGGAATCACTAACCGAAATCAATGTGACATGGGGCCTAAATGGTGGAATCACTAACTTAATGTAAGATGCATTATGTGAAGAGCGCTGGGTAAAAGAGCCTATAAAAGTGTAAATATGAGAAGTTGACCCAATGCTGGGTTAACGTTGCGCCAGCGTGAAAGACGCTGGCCCAACATTAAGCCAACATTGGGTGAACGTCTGGTGCGTGGCGGGATGTACGATGCACCAATAACCAGAACGGGCGATTTACTGGCGCTGAAATCACAAAATTTATTACAAAAAGTCTGAAATGACTTGTGTTATTGTCCATAAAATATCTGTCATTCTGTTTGTCCGTCCGTTTATCTGTTTGGTATTGGTTTTTCTTCACTATTAAAAAATTAGATTACTGATGGAATCACAGGCATAAATCAATGTCGCGTGTGTTGCTGGGCAAATCTTGAGCAGAATCATGCCAGCAAAATAATGTGGTTGCCTGAAAAAAACCCATAATTTGATTTGGATGAAATTAATTGACTGCATCAAACAAATTTAATTTGTGTAAAAATCTAGGATTTAGTTTTGTGAATTTTATAAAAGCATCTAAGTATTTATATTTAAACGATGGGGACCAAAGTGTTTTTTTCTATCTGAAATCATCATAAATGTCTTAGTTAGCTCTTTCCGCTTCATTTGAATTCTTTCCGCTTCATTTGAATACCTATATGTTATGGGTCTACGCCCATTATAAATTTGTATTTTTTTCAGTCCGGGGATCGAATTTAGACGCCAGAATCTGACGTCTATAGACATCAGATTCTGACGTCTATAAACGTCAGAATCTGACATCTATAAACGTCTGAATCTGACGTCTACAGACGTCAGATCTGACGTATATATATACTTCAGATGTGACGTCTGACGACGCCTAAGGTCGATCCCCGCACTGAAAGAGTAAAATATATATAATGGCCGTAGAACCATAGCATAAAAAGGCAAGCTTTGGTTTTACAGCAAAACTTCCGCCTGCTCCAATGGCTCATTGAAAACTGCTTGTCGATGTGGTTGCACATAATAGTGCTCCAGATATGGTGTGATCACATGGATTTCCACCTGTTATTGCCAGAGAGACACACTAATTATCAAATAATCTAATTAATCACCGCTGATCTGACACGCGCCCGTCATCAACATCTCATTCCACAGTAAATGGTAGAAATTAAAACAGTAAGGTAACCGACACGAGTTTTTAAGCAAATTATAAATCAATTAAATTCCCACGTTGCTGGCGAGAGATTTCTGCAGTAAGAGGTAACACGCAAAGCGCCAAGTTGTACAATATATTTTCACCCACTAGAAGTTGTGTCTCGCTACCGCGACCCACGACTTCTAGTGGATAAAAATTATCGCGTTTGTAGAATTTCAATTAAAACATATTACAATGTGACAGTTTTTAATCCTAATTTCTCCTTGTATGGTTATTGTTTTAAGGTCAAATAAAAAGGTCAGAAACGAATTTAGACGCGACTAGCATTTCAAGGGTTAGAAAAGACATCAAAAACGATTTTCTCATGCAAAAATGATATATAATAGAATAGTTTTTAAATGGAAGTAATTGACTCAGAGATACTCGGTCCTAGTTCCGACCGGGTCAAATGTTTATCATCGAGGTTGTGCATATACCGTGATCCAACCCGTTCAAAGGCCTGCAGTGTGCAGTGCTGTCTAGGGTACTGTGTACTGTCAAAGAAACCCTGATGTTATTCGATAAGAGTAGGGCGTAGTCCCAACTTCAGGCTTCCTTCTGACACGATATTGTCACGATTGTATAAAAAGCGACGTAAAGCAATATTCACTGATTCATTTATCATTTCAGCTGGTGATGCGATTTCTAATATCCTGATAGAGGGGCCTACGATGACCATCGATTTCTAATATTCTGATAGAGGGGCCTACATTGACTATCGATTTCTAATATCCTGATAGAGGGGCCTACATTGACCATCGAGTTCTAATATCCTGATAGAGGGGCCTACATTGACTATTGATTTCTAATATTCTGATAGAGGGGCCTACATTGACCATCGAGTTCTAATATCCTGATAGAGGGGCCTACATTGACCATCGATTTCTAATATTCTGATAGAGGGGCCTACATTGAACATCGATTTCTAATATCCAGATAGAGGGGCCTATATTGACCATCGATTTCTAATATCCAGATAGAGGGGCCTACATTGACCATCGATTTCTAATATCCAGATAGAGGGGCCTACATTGGCTATCGATTTCTAATATCCTGATAGAGGGGCCTACATTGACCATCGATTTCTAATATCCTGATAGAGGGGCCTACATTGACCATCGATTTCTAATATCCTGATAGAGGGGCCTACATTGACCATCGATTTCTAATATCCTGATAGAGGGGCCTATATTGACCATCGATTTCTAATATCCTGATAGAGGGGCCTATATTGACCATTGATTTCTAATATCCAGATAGAGGGGCCTACATTGACCATCTATTTCTAATATCCTGATAGAGGGGCCTACATTGAACATTGATTTCTAATATCCAGATAGAGGGGCCTATATTGACCATCGATTTCTAATATCCAGATAGAGGGGCCTACATTGACCATCTATTTCTAATATCCAGATAGAGGGGCCTACATTGACCATCGATTTCTAATATTCTGATAGAGGGGCCTATATTGACCATCGATTTCTAATATCCAGATAGAGGGGCCTACATTGACCATCGATTTCTAATATCCAGATAGAGGGGCCTACATTGGCCATCGATTTCTAATATCCTGATAGAGGGGCCTACATTGACCATCGATTTCTAATATCCTGATAGAGGGGCCTACATTGACCATCGATTTCTAATATCCTGATAGAGGGGCCTACATTGACCATCGATTTCTAATATCCTGATAGAGGGGCCTATATTGACCATCGATTTCTAATATCCTGATAGAGGGGCCTATATTGACCATTGATTTCTAATATCCAGATAGAGGGGCCTACATTGACCATCTATTTCTAATATCCTGATAGAGAGGCCTACATTCACCATCGATTTCTAATATCCTGATAGAGGGGCCTATATTGACCATCGATTTCTAATATCCTGATAGAGGGGCCTATATTGACCATCGATTTCTAATATCAAGATAGAGGGGCCTACATTGACCATCTATTTCTAATATCCTGATAGAGGGGCCTACATTGACCATCGATTTCTAATATCCTGATAGAGGGGCCTATATTGACCATCGATTTCTAATATCCAGATAGAGGGGCCTACATTGACCATCGATTTCCAATATCCAGATAGAGGGGCCTACATTGGCCATCGATTTCTAATATCCTGATAGAGGGGCCTACATTGACCATCGATTTCTAATATTCTGATAGAGGGGCCTACATTGACTATCGATTTCTAATATCCACATAGAGGGGCCTACATTGATCATCGATTTCTAATATCCAGATAGAGGGGCCTACATTGACTATCGATTTCTAATATCCAGATAGAGGGGCCTACATTGACCATCGTAACTCTTTAATCGCTTAAAGGGCTGACAATTTTTTTATAAACAAAGAAACCAAAGGGTTTTTGCCATTTAAAATCATCATAAATATCGTTCCGCTTCATTAGAATATCTATATTATGCGTCTATGTCCATTTTAAACAGCTTCAGTGCGTGGACCGGCTTTAGACGTCAGAATCTGACGTCTAAAGTCGGTCCCCGCACTGAAAGGGTTGAGGGCTGAGCACGACTTTGTGTCAACCCTTTCAGCGCGGGGGCCGACCTTAGATGTCACTATATGACGTATATAGACGTCACATTCCACGTCACATTCTGACGTCTTAAGTAGGTCACCGCGTTGAAAGAATAAATACATTTCTAATTGCCGCAAACCCATTACATAGATATTCAAATGAAGCGGAAAGAGCGACTAATACATTTATGATGATTGCAAATAGAAAAAACATCTGCGGTCTCCATGGTTTATATAAAACAGTATACCATACCGGTTTGAATCAATAAATAAGATAACTTAGCTCCGCAAGGCTGGACAAACCAACCTGTAGCAAGAGTGGACAAACCAACCTGTAGCAAGAGTGGACAAACCAACCTGTAGCAAGAGTGGACAAACCAACCTGTAGCAAGAGTGGACAAACCAACCTGTAGCAAGAGAGGACAAACCAACCTGTAGCAAGGCTGGACAAACCAACCTGTAGCAAGGGTGGACAAACCAACCTGTAGCAAAGGTGGACAAACCAACCTGTAGCAAGGGTGGACAAACCAACCTGTAGCAAGGGTGGACAAACCAACCTGTAGCAAGGCTGGACAAACCAACCTGTAGCAAGGGTGGACAAACCAACCTGTAGCAAGGCTGGACAAACCAACCTGTAGCAAGGGTGGACAAACCAACCTGTAGCAAGGGTGGACAAACCAACCTGTAGCAAGGGGGTGGACAAACCAACCTGTAGCAAGGCTGGACAAACCAACCTGTAGCAAGGGTGGACAAACCAACCTGTAGCAAGGGTGGACAAACCAACCTGTAGCAAGGGTGGACAAACCAACCTGTAGCAATGGTGGATAAACCAACCTGTAGCAAGGGTGGACAAACCAACCTGTAGCAAGGGTGGACAAACCAACCTGTAGCAAGGCTGGACAAACCAACCTGTAGCAAGGGTGGACAAACCAACCTGTAGCAAGGCTGGACAAACCAACCTGTAGCAAGGCTGGACAAACCAACCTGTAGGTATTTTTTCTAAATTTATATTCAAACTGCGGCGTGAGTTGCTGTCGCAATTTCCCTCTAAAGGAACACGAAAATGACTTGAGTATCTACAATCTCCAAGAAAAATATTGAAAATACATTTTCCAACTCTATTTCTAACTCAGAATTTGATAATAATAAATAATAAATAATAATAATATATTTATTCAGGGTATAATCATTTGTGAAAACACTATTATACATAATTGCTCTGGCTATGCAACATGATATCAAAGATCATTTACATTTACAGTTATTTATTTATTTATTTACATTTACATTTATTTATAGTGCATGGTCTTTGATGATATGCAACATATACTGACCGTTTTTATCAATACAGTTATATTAAAAACATGCATTTGCTATTTATAACCGGCTCGTTATTTTGTGACAGGACTCCGCATTTTTATGCAACAAAACTATAATTTACATCTCAAGTAATGAAAATGATGATGTATAAAAGACGAAGAAAAAATAATACGACCTTGGCGCGTTATACGTCTCCAGACATCCACATTACCGCCCAATGTTTGACCAATGTTGGGCCAACGTCGTAGACGGTGGGCCAACATTGGTCAAACATTGGGATATTCTGTCTGATCAAGATAAGAAAAATACCCAAATTGATCATGGGATGCCCGCCCACCAGACCATAATAAGCCGACAACTATCAGAGGAAACCATGTTTCTCAATTTGTATTCCGTGTGCAGAGCATGTCTGTGTGCCATGGGAGGTTCGTGCCATGGTTACCTCATAATATGGTGATATAGATGTGCGAATACAAGTAAAATTCAATTTGTTGCTGTTGTATCACGTTCAAATATATGCACTCTTAAAGGTTTTTTAAAGTTTTTTTTGTGTATTTAGTAATAGGGAGAAATGTCCCACTTACACAACTTCAAAACTTTTATAACTGATTTTGATGTAAATTCTTTATTATTTAAAGTGACCCCTTGGGATGAGACATTTTCAATGTTGTCAATTTTGAAAATTTAACTTATATGAAGCTATATAGCCTACTCATCTGAACTAAAAATACAAAAAAGTCAAAAAACAATTTTAAAGCACCGAAAAAGAGTGAAATAGTTATATTTCCAGGTCGTATATTGCCATGTAAACAAAACAAGTCAGCAATATACAGGACTTTACACCACATATTCCCACGTCTTGGCCGAGGAGATCAAGACAATCGCCGCTAATTGGCCGCTAATTGGTGTCTTTTAGTCAGGACATGGGGGGATACACGGCAACACTGATTGTCTGCCCAACGCTGGGCCGACGGCATCAACATGTGGCCCATTGCTGTAGGAACATTCAATCGTCCTTCAGCATGTGTTTAGGTATACAAAAAGTTTGTTTGGGTTTTAAGCGGTTTCATAGAAATATTAATAAGAAATATTTGTAAAAATCTAAAAACTCTGAAAAAAATTAAATCATGATCTGGGGGATACACTACTTCACTACAAAACTAAAAGCGAAAATTGCTGTCATCCCAAGGGGCTGCTTTAACGATTGTCGATTCTATGAATAATTTTTAACTAGTTTTAATTCAATACGATTTTTAATTGTAAAGACTTATTTAGCGCACCGAGCACATATGCACACATGTGATTTTTTTTTAGCGCAATATAAGAACTATTTATATTATTATTATTATTAGGCCCACATCGCGAAGCCTGGAGTCGTGACTTTGTCTCACCCTTTTTGAATGACTTTAAAGATTCTTCAAAGGTTTGGTGCACAGTATATCATAGACAACAATACATAATCCAGGCCGTTGAACAGTTCGATGACAAACATTCGAACGCAGTACTTTTGAGTTTCGAGCTACAACCGAGACGAATAAGGAACGGGACCGGCCTTGCATTATATAATAGCGATATAACCCTTTCAGCGGCGGGATCGTCTTTAGACGTCAGAATCTGACGTCTAAAGACATTCCCCACGCTGAAAGAATTTAAACTGTATAATGGCCGTAGACCCATAACATAGTATACAAATAAAGCCGAAAGATCTAACCTTACATTTATGATGATTTCAAATTGAAAAAACCTTATGGTCTCTATGGTTTATACAACAATAAAACCCTTTGGTCTCTATGATTTATATAACAATATGTCAGCCTTGTAAAACCAGCCTGTGTCTGGAGGCAGTGTCATCTGATCACCATCCTCATGAGGTTATCCTGGCCCAGTTTAGCCTATATTTGTACAAAGGTGGCCTATGTTTACACACAGTATCTCCATAACGTATGACTTACTGATCCTATATTCTATCTCCTGAATCATGTGTCTGGAGGCAGTGTCATCTCAATCCTCTCACCATCCTCAGTAGGTTATCCTAGCCCAGTTTAGCCTATATGTGCACAAAGGTAGCCTAAATACTCATTCATTCAGCATAGTGTCCTTAGAGAATCTCACAACTATGATATTCTTAAGGATTCCCTCACGTGACACACCACATGACCTGAGTGTGTAGATCTGACATTAGAACAAGGGGCAGCACACACAATTTCAGAACCATTCAAACAAAAAAGATACCGTTCTCAAATTCTTTCTTCGTTAGAACTATACTGGATTGGAATAAACTACTATCTGATGTAAAACCGACCATCACAGCCTTTAAGGCTACATTGAAGATGTCTGACTAAATGTTTATTCACCCATGCAAACCTCTCCCCATGGAACGATAGCACACAAAGTGCTCCTACCACGTAACTTCTCAATTGATTGATTGAGACTGATTGATTGATTGAGACTCAAAAGCCTTCAGCTTATTGAAGGGCATCACTGTGTTAATACAAGAGCTCAACTCTCCCGGAGGAAAGGAGCACACCCCACACTTAAATTCCAATCCCCCAATTTATATCTTGTCTTCTTTGTTTTTCTATTCTTCGCATTCACATTTTCTTTTCCCCTATTATATCCAAAAATAAAGAAATCCAGCGAATTTTCTTAATATCTTCCCCAAAATGTTCACTTCTTTCTTCCCTTTGATAGCTAGACTAGTCTAGTTAGTGAAAGCTCGTGAAAAAACCTCCCTTGTTCCCTTTTCTCTTGTGAACATCTAAAGTATTTCCCTTATTCCCATTTACTGATTGGATCTCTGGGGACTCCCCCGCGTGACCATGTGGCGGGGGATCCCCCTCCGTGACGTCACCACGTGGACACAGCTCATTCACCCTGATCCCCTGTATTACTGTACCCTGTATACCTACTCTACACAAATATCATTCATTTTAAATGACTTTTTATAGAGATTTGAGTGCGCGGTGGCCCGTATTAATTAACCCTTTAAACCCTCTCGATGCAATAAAGCATCATTTTACATCCTTGAAAACAGACTTAATTTTCCTACAACTATGGGCTTTAGAATGAAAATTTCCATGAAACTGTTTTACCAATACTTGACAATTTTCTTCAATTTTCTAATCAGATCAAGTCATCTTCATCCACTACAAGTCGAGAATTTCGACAGCAATTCGCGGCTTGCAGTGGATGAAGATGACAACGGTAAATTCAGGCCTGAAAGGGTTAACCCACTGAGGTCGATTTTCCCAAATGCGAAAGTGGTGGGTATGGAGCTGGTAAACTACATATACCGGTAATGTTGTGTAAATCAACGCTCTCCCCAAATATATCAGCTCTAGGCTCCAGGGGCCCATCCCACAAAGAATCCTAAAGTTAAGATCATCTTAATTTCCTCTTATTTGCATTAGAAAAGTTAAGATCATGTTAACTTTTTTAATGCAAATAAGAGAAAGTTAAGATGATCTTAATTTAAAAGTTCTTTGTGGGACGGGCCCCAGACAGAGCTTCGAGTGGTTGGCAGGGTCTACTTCAGACTCCCCCTCCCCCCAAACGATGATAAGTCATGCAGATTGGATCCGTACGCTTCAGAAAATCGTCACATGGTGTTACGAGGTTCTACATCTCACTTACAGTCACACCTCGCCAGTTCTGTCACCGTCTCCTAGGTATGTACAGTAAACACGACACATTGGCCCAATGCTGGCTAAATGCTGGCCAACAACGCCGGCCAGCGTTGATCTGCCATGGGGCTAATTTCACAAGGTATCTGGTAACCATACTGGCCCAAGTGTGGCACAATGCTGGGCCACAGTCTACGACATAACACTGTCCCAACCTTGAGCCCCATTATGTTCAATGTCGCATGATTCCACTAGAAAACCCTGGCATGCTGCAAATGACTTCTTAGAGTAAAAGGGTTTTAACTATCACATCAATAATTGATATATTAATTGTAGATTGAGGAGGCATATCTATCAATACTGAATAGACACATGTACAAAACAGTGACCGATTCACTATCCAGGTTCCAACCAGGCATCATGACAGAATGTATTTGGTGGACTAAAAAGGACTTGCTATACCGATATAAATAAAATGAATGGGATTTTAAGCCACCTTTGTGTACATATAGGCTGAACTTGGCCAGGAGAACCTCTTAAGGATGGTGAGATGAATGAGATGACGCTGCTACCTCTCGGTCAAGGAGGCTCCCCACAATATCATTGTGTATTTCTGAAGTTAGATCATATTGCCAGTAATACAATTGTTGCTGATGGTAGTAGTGAATCATTGCTTTACGTCACTTGCACTGATGCAAGATCTGCATTAGCACCGCAGTTGAGTGGCGGAACCAGGGTACGCCACTGGCAATCCGGCTAAAGATTATGGCCAGATACGAGGAGGCTGCATATTCCCTTGGATGATTGCTGTAGACTAGTGCTTCCGTACCATGCCATACAGCATGCAACTGACGAAACAGATCCCTAATGACCCTCCCCGGATGGGAGCAAAAAGTACTACTACTAGCAATCATCCCAGTACCCCTCAAGGGTATTAAACTATTTGACAGATATCAAATACATTTCTGGGGTGTTCGGGGATAACTAGCTGAAGTCATACATCGACTTAATTTTAATACAAGCTGATTGAAATAGTTCGTGGACCATCATGCAAGCACAAGACGTTGAGCGAGCGCCACGATTTATTCCCATCTCGGCGCGGCCCATCGGGACATATGATATTTTAACGTGACTATCTGGGCGATGTGTGATCTGGGCGATGTATGTAACTGATGTGAAGTAATATGCTAAACGTAAAGTTTTTTAAACTTCGTCACCTTGGATATGAAAGGGTGTATCTGCCACTTTGTAAAGTGGCAGATACACCCTTTCATATCCAAGGGGACGATTTGTTGGATTGACATTTGTTCTGAAATTGTACATATTTAAATGGTTGACAGGTCTCTTAGAGGTCGTCTCATCTGTTCCTACACTAGGAAATATCATTTTCTTGAATACTAGGGCCAGATTCTTTGCTAGGACCAAGAACTTTAGACAGATATAAAGTTCTTGCTAAGACGGAGAATATTTTTCTATTTATTACTGGTTCATTTCAGGATAGACACCGTAACCTGTCCTGTCATCGACAGCACATACCATACCCGGAAAACACGAGTTGGTCCAATGTTGGGTTGATGTTGGCCCATCATCTTCGTCGCTGGCCCAACAATAACCCAACATTGGGCCTACGTCTTGTATTTGCTGGGTATGCTGGCTTAACCCTTTCAGTGCAGGGATCGGCATTAGACGTCAGAATCTGACGTCTAATGTCGATCCCCGCACTGAAAGAATTTCAAATTTATAATGGTCGTAGACCCATGACATAGGTTTTCAATAGAATTGGGAAGAGCTATATATAACTGAGCCAATAATCGTGATTTCAAATTGATAACAACCCTTTGATCTCAATGGTTTGTATACAAATATTTAATCGCTTTTAGGATTGGGACAGCATTCGCTCGTCGTATGGTGTGGTGCTGGATAACTTGCCTTCTGCCTCAAAATACGATAACATGGGGTTTTAGGCCACCTTTGTGCGCATATCATATAGGCTGAACTGGGCCAGGAGAACCTCCTTAGGATGGTGAAATGGATGATGATGATACAAGATTCGAAAATCGAGCCTTTGCGGTCTGAGGCCGAGCACGCTAACTCTCGGTCACGGAGGTTCCCCACAATATTGAATGTACGAGAGATCGTGGAAGAAACATTTTGTTTCTTTGAAACTTGAAGGCCAAAGTGGATTTCGAACCCGCGATCTCCGATTTTCGAAGGTGGCAGCTTTACCCAGCAAACACGAGGCATTGACTCAATGTTGTTCTGATATTGGCCCGCCGTCTTCGACGTCGGCCCAACATTAAAACAACTTGAGTCAATGTGTTTGCTGGAAACCACTGCACCAGGGCCCCCGCCCTAAGAATGAGATAGGCTGTAACCTGATCTAGATTCACTCTGCTGGCGTGCCTCACCTTGACCCCCCGCAGATACACAGGGATCAGGCCGCGATCCTAGGGGGAATACCCATATTCTCAGGTCAGGGATCCTATGGGGAATACCCCTAGTCTCAGGTCAGGGCCTATCCCATTGTAAAGTCTTGTCCTGCTAACTCAGCACACAGTACATAGGCAGCACTGTACACTCCAGACATTTGAACAGTTTGTAGCACTGTATATGCACAACCACGATGGCAACGTTGTTTCAATGTTGGGAAAGCGGCTCATTTCCATTAAAATATACACTCAATCTTAACCTTAAGACATTTAGCCCAGTTTCTTAATGTTATCTTCCGTAAATTTTAAATGAGAAGGATTTATCTCATGGGGTGTGTCATTAACATCAATTGGTGTTTCAATGACGTCAATAGGTGTGTCATCGACGTCTAAGTGTGTCACTGTTATCATTGATGGCGATCACTCTATGCCCTGCGTCACCAGCCACTGATGGCATGGGTCTTTATGATGAACATTATCAGCTTATCATGACTTAGTGAGCAGACACCTGCCCCGTCTGCCCTGGGAGACCAAGCCCCACTTCCCCCATTCTCCTCTATGCCCCTACATCCCGGATTATCCTACTTTACTATTACAGCCCTGTTTACCCCAACCTACTCTAATGTCCCAGTTATCAGGTTATGGCTTACGATTTATCAAGGACATCCATGGAGACATTCCACCACCTTAGCGTTTCACCTTTTACTGATTCTCCACACCCCCATGTCCTTCCCACCGGTGGCGGATCCACGGGCGCAAGGGACGCCAACTATTTGTTTTCAATTTTTTTTATGACTTTGTAAAAAATAGTGCATTATTGTGAAATAAAATATCAAAAGCGTTCGTTTTGATGAATTTTAATGTTGTCTTCTTGAATAATATCATTCAAAATAGGCTAAAATTCGTCTTCAATAAGCGGCCTTTGACAATTCTATACAAACCTAATCCATCCAAAAAGATAAATTTTAAATACTGGTACCAGGTAGCGACCAAGTCAGCATAAAACGTTATAATAGTTAATGTAAACATGAGTTTTTGAACTTATAATATGGTAATGTTAGGCCATCGTTATAGGTATTAGACCAGCAGCAAACCAAAATCGGTTCAAGTAATTCTCTTGCTGGGTTGTATGCCCTAACAAACACACTTTATGTTGGGCCACCGTCTGCGACGCTGGCCCAACATAAAGTCAACATTTAGATATTATCTTCCAGGCCTATTTCCAATGGAGACGAATCTGACATACCAAGCACCATCTTCATATCTGCCGGAGTCGCCCTTTGAGTTGCTGCGTGTGTCCCTTGCATGCTAATAGCGCCAGGTATATAGAAATGGGTCGGGTCATGGGGTCAAGTGACCGGGCGGGGTCTATCGTCGAGAGAAGATCCACCGGACACAAATTGAATTAGTTCCCAGGATTGCCAATGAATCAAGTTTCCCAGTCCGCCTTTTAGCTTCTCCTGGACATGCGCAGTCGTCACGATAAACGCTCAGCAAATAATTGCTTTCCGGGTTAAAGGTCACCAGATGTCCGCGTCCCCTGGAGGCGACATATAAAAACATGGCGGCCTTTGCTGGGGGTCTAATCGACGTTAACACGCTGACCACATATGTCGGCTGGCCGGGCCGTGTCAACTGATTCCTACTTAGCACGAGAGATTATAAATAACTCGCTGGAAAGTACTTGTTTTCTTTTTGTAGTCCCTCTTTGTTTTTCGTAATTACAAACACATGTAACATGGCCGCTATCGTTTGTGCGAGTGTAATGTCCACATTTTTTGTGCTTCGTGTCGTGTCAACTAACTATGGCTCTTATAAAGTAGGCCTACTTTGTTTTTGTGTTGTATATTTTCTTTCTTTGTCGACATTGTCGTGTCATACCTGCTTAACATTAATCACGGCGGTGTCTCTGACTGACTGTAATCTACAGGTGAAAAGTTTCCATAAAATATCTATCTGAAGTATGCCCTACATGTCTGTTTAATCAAAATAAAACATGTCTATAGATGACGACTGAATAAGCAAGCCCGTCACCAGACTTTTGAAAAGGGGGGCTCGGCCCACATGTGAATTTACTGTCAAGGGTGGTTCAAAACTTCAAAATAAAAAATAACATGTCAAAAAGTAAATATATTAATGATCGAATGCACGAATGAATGAACGAATGCACGAATGAATGCGGCCTAATTCATATTCCTTTTTTCACTGAGCCAGGGTTGACATTAATGATATTTCTGAACCACATGCTATTCACCTAACAGTTTGCTCAGATGTGCTGCGGGAATATAACCACTCAACTTACAGACACTAGACTTATTGATCAGCTAGATTTTGTGGTAACATTTTATTCACCCAGTTATTAAGGTGTCATAGGACCATTTCACCCTTATAGTGCGGGAAATCTTAATCTGACGGTTACAGACGTCAGATTATGACGTCTAAAAGTCGACTCCTACACTGAAAGAGTAAATTATTTATAATGACCGTAGATCCATAACATATGTATTCAATTGAAGAGGAAAGAGCTAACTAAGACATTTATGATGATTTCAAACTGAAAAACCCTTTGATCTCCATGGCTTACATAAAAAATATTTCAGCGCTGTAAGGGTTAGGTGACGAATATAGCGCTGATGACGTGTCAAAATGAGATAAGTCACATTTGACGTTTTGGTGGTTAATGGTTTTCCTTAGGCTACACTTGTGTATGAGCATCTGCTGTCAAATTGGAATAAGTAAACGAGAATTCTAGCATAAAAGCAAAACGTCATAATCATAATGTTGGGCGTATTTAGAACCACTACGGTACCATCCAAGAGAGGGGGGGCAAATTATCTCCTTTTGACTCTTCACCAGCGATAGTAGGTTCAGATGGCCCATGAGATAAAATCCACTTATCTTACGACTATATTTATTGATGACTCGTATTTCAAAGTACAATATACGTCACTTTGGCAGCAAAATGTGGTATCTGCCACTTTGTAAACTGGCAGATATCACCTTTTAATACTAAGGTGACGATATGATTGGCTCAGATGGTTCACAGGATTATATCTACAATGCCCACTTAGCACACCGTCACAATAATCGCCTCTCTCCTCATATACACTCTGCTCACACCTGGTCTACCTACGTCAGCACACCCAGCAGGGCGATTATAAACTCACCAGCAAGTCTGTGCTGCAATGACAAAGGTTTTGTTGCAATAGTGATCCAGTATTTAAAGATTTCGCTACAATTATCCAGTGTTCGAGAAACATATACTAGAGGATATGAAATTAAATGAATGGGGTTTTAGGCCACCTTTGTGTACATATAGGCTAAACTAGGCCAGGAGAATCTCCCGAGGATGGTGAGATGAATGAGATGACACTGCCCTCCAGACACTGAGACCGAGCACGCTACCTATCGGTCACGGAGACTCCCCACAAAATTGAATATTTGCGAGTGAGCGTTTTGTTTCTTTGAAACTTGGAGGCCAGGTTAGGGTTCGAGCTTTAAGCACTGCACCAGAGCCCCCTCCCTCATATTCTAGAGGAGTGGACCACAAAAGCACAAGCTGAAAAACCTGGTGGCACAACACAACGTCTGGTGGTCCCGATGAAATAGATAATAACATTCTCATTTCTCAGGCGAATACACTTGTTTTATGCCTAAATAATTCCTGCGACCAAAATTTTAGAAATCATAACTTGTCTGAGATTAACTAAGATTAAGTGAGATCAACCGAACAAATTAGTCATCATCTCACTTTTCATACCTCTGACTGTAAATATTCCTGATTATCATCGACTCAAAAATAGTATTTTTAATACTGTAGATCTGGTAATATTCGAAAGGTTTTAATTTCCGCGAATTTCGCGAGGTGGACAAATTCGCGAATTCAAGAATCTCGCAAAACTTATTATTGTTATAGCGTTACTATAAGAAAAAGGAAAATTAAAGACGCGTAAATGACCAGATCTACAGTAGACTACAGGACTTCCACTGCCTGACAAACACAAAACATCTGGGAGACGAGCATTCTGGTGGTCGATTACTATACCACATGAATACCATGCCACATGAATACCATACCACATGAATACCATACCACATGAATACCATACCAGATGAATACCATACCACACGAATACCATACCACACGAATACCATACCACATGAATACCATACCACACGAATACCATACCACACGAATACCATACCACATGAATACCATACCACACGAATACCATACCACATAAATACCATACCACATGGACCACATGAATACCATACCACATGAATACCATACCACACGAATACCATACCACACGAATACTATACCACATGAATACCATACCACACGAATACCATACCACACGAATACCATACCACACGAATACCATACCACATGAATACCATACCACATGGACCACATGAATACCATACCACATGAATATCATACCACATGAGTACCATACCACATGAGTACCATACCACATGAGTACCATACCACATGAGTACCATACCACTGGGCCACAGGCTCTTGTTATCATTAATACTTAACTCCACAATTCTTTTTATCAATTCTAGTGACATAATATTTTTTAAAGCTTGCTTCAACTCTTCACCCGCTAAGTAATACCGCGACCCAAAACTTCAGACGGGCGAAAATTACTCATATTTTATTTGATTTGAGACCAAACGTTTGATGCTTAATCAATATTTAATTCCTTATAACAGTGATTTAGCTGATAAAAAAAATTGAAAACGACTGTGGTCGTTATGGCGCCTAAAAGGTTACCATGTTTGACCTTTAAAGCGCTGATATACTTTTGTATAAACCATGGAGACCAAAAGGGGTTTGTTTCAATTTAAAATCATCTTAAATGTCTTAGTTAGCTCTTTCTGTCTCATTTGAATACCTATGCCATGGGTCTACGGCCATTATAAATATGTTAACTCTTACAGTGCGGGGATCGACTTCAGTCGTCAGAATCTGACGTCAGATTCTGACGACTGAAGTCGATCCCCGCGCTGTAAGAGTTAAAGCATAACTATTGCTTCTGACATTCCAACCTTTCACGGTCATGCGCCGCTCTCCCTCAGCGAACCGATTCAAAGGCAGCAGTCGAGACATTCTAGAAGGCGGGCCATGCACAACCTTCTCGTAGGCCTACAACCGCGGTCTGGAGATCGAGCATTTGCCGTAGCAGCCACTTGCGCATGGGATGGTTCACACTAGAAATGACGATAACAGACGAGAATAAGTTCAAAACTTCTGTCAAAACAGTGCTCCTCAGAGAAGCCTACGGTGCTATTCTACACGACAAACTGTGTACCTCGCCTTACTGTTACAACGATGAAATATATTTGTATAAATCACGGAGAACAAAAGTTTGCTTTCAATTCGAAATCATCATAAATGTCTTATTTAGCTCTATCCGCTTCATTTGAATAGCCTACCTATGCTATGGGTCTACAGCCATTATAAATATTTTTTTCTCTTTCAGTGCGGGGACCGTCTTTATACGTCAGCATCTGACGTCTACAGACGTCAGATACTGACATATAAAGACTGTCCCCACGCTGGAAGGGCTATATATGCCTAATGCCTGCGCCATAGAATCCTGAGAGATGCAAACTAAATATATTGTGAGGATTGTGAACATTGAACATGTACCAGCATCACGAGGGTTACGCTGCAGGAACAGGTCCGTGGAGGATTCACAGAGAGTGTTACGCAGGAGAATCAAGTCCCCGATTATCGATTACGAATATCGTTACCGCACAGAACACTGACCCAACGCTGGTTCGATGCTGGATCAGCATCGCAGATGGTGTCACAGCATTGTACCAACATTAGGTCAATATTTCTGGTGAGAGCGTTGAAGAAGGATTGTTCAAAAATTCATCTTTTCGTTAATTACTCTGTCAATTCCAGATCGATTTTCATGAAATATTACACACACTTTTTATTAATCATTTAAAAATAACTTTGAAATTTTATCTAATGAGGGCGTTATAAACCTTTATCATGCCAACTTAATTTGCTTAAATTGTCAATCACTTAAAGTTGTGTCTCGCTACCGCGATCCACAACCTCAAGTGCATGAAAATTACTCATATTTGTTTAATTTGAGACCAAACATTTACAAACTTGATGTTTAAACACACATTTCGCTCCCAATATCAGTGATTTGATCGACTAATATGCGTCGTTTAAACAACAATAGTCAGCAGATGAGGATTAAGAGTTCTTTATTTATAGATATGCACCAACATACTGTAGAGACCAACGTATAAACTATACAATATTTGTTTTAAAAAAGGGTTTTAAAAAAAGAAGACATTTAATATCGAGTGAAATTTCCTATGTGCTTATTCCATTATAATGTCTCGAATTCTGATTTTAGGCCTACGCCTATGTCTATCCATTGTATTGGACAACCCACTCTGGTCATCCTAAGAAGCACAATGCTGGTTTAATGTTGGTCCACCGTCTGCGACGCTTGCCCAACATTAAACCAGCATTGCTTCGATATTTCGTATTTGCTTGGCTGACGGATCTAGTGAGAGTGTTAAGCATTTGAATCAAGTCCGTGAAGCTGAATCTAGAGAGAGCGTTAAGTACAGGAATCAGTCCGTGGAGCCGGATCTTATTCAGGGATTCGGAATTCATGCCTGATTTGTGAGGCTGATCACACACTCAGGCGCGGATCACTGTATCACTCCGCCTGAAGAATAGTTCCTAATCACGGCGCCTCTAGTTGACCTTCACCTGACCTGTAGGTGACCTTCAGATGATCAGAGATTCAGGGAATGGCTGACTATCACAATGAATCGTCATGATGTGGGCGATCTACATCTCCAGACAACTATATTACAAGTGATGAATAATAACAACGTAATGTGCAGAAATATCAGCAAAGAGGAGATATTGACCCAATGTTGGGTCGACGTCGCTCCCAGCAAACACGAGCTGTTAAATCAGTGTTGTTTTATTGCTGGCCCAACGTATGCGACGTTAGGCCAACATTGAAGCAACACTGCTGCAGCATCTCATGTTTGCTGGGCTGTCAGGCCTTATAGGCCACATATACCCAGCAAACACGAGACGTTGAGCCAATGTTGGTTCACTGTTGGTCCACCGTCTACGACGCTGGCCCAACATTGAACCAACATTGGCTCAAAGTCTCGTGTTTGCTGGGTAGGCCACATGGTTCCAGTGTATCCACTTACAACACCTAATTATTTTTGCTCAAACTATGGTGTTTTACAATTTGAAATCATCATGTTAGCTTTTTCCGTTTCATTTGAATACCTATGTTATGGGTCTACGGCTGTTAGGAATATTATAATTCTTTCAGTGCAGGGGTCGGCTGTATCAATCTGACATCTGTAGACGTCAGATTCTGACGTATAAAGATCATCTACAGGCCCTAGGCCTACATGGTTTCAAGTGTGTCCCCTTACAACGCTGAATTATTTTTGCTTAAACCTGGGGGATAAAGATTGTTCTCAATTTGAGACCATCATAAATGTCATAAGTTAGCTCTTTACGTTTTATTTTAATACGTATGTTATGGATCTAGGGCTATTTTATTTCTTTCAATATCAATCCATTGTTCTGTCAATGTTGGGCCGACGTCGCAGATGGAGGAAGAACATGAGAAAACGTTTGTTTCGATTCACTCTGTGTTTCTCTCTATCATACAGACATAATCGGGGTACTATGTGTTAGCCGGGCTCTGCTTTGTCGTGCTAACTGGATTCACACCGGGTGATATATATGTGCTCTGCTATGCTCTCTCTGTGCTTTCTCCCTGTGCTCTCTCTGTGTTCTACTATGCTCTGTTGTGCTCTCTTCTCACTCTCTCTGTCTCTCTCTGTTTCAGACATGAGGCACCATGTATTCGCCGTGCTGTGCTGCGCCGTGCTGGCTGTATTCCTACAAGGTGCTCTTTCACTTCCACCAGACTTTTTCAGAGCCGGGTTAGTACTATAATAAGAAATGTGTAGTATAATAATTCAATAATTCAGAGCCGGGTGAGTACTATAATAAAGAATGAACTATAATAACAAATGTGTCATATTAATTAAATACTTATTATTCAAGTAAACACGATATAACCTTGAAATATTTTCAGTCAAAATGTTTATATATGAACCAATATTGGGTAAATATTGACCCAATATTGGTTGGCGCATCTATGTATTACACCGATAAAATACATCAAGAAAGGACGTTCAGCGCCATCGGTCAGTTTTTATTTAAGGGATAGAATACCATACCTGAGACGGACGTTCTGAGCTATCATTAGGCCTATATCTCATTTGGTCATTTGATAAAAATAAAAGGTCATAATGTCCTTAATTTTTTAGAAATTGTGCCATTTTCTGTAGAATTATTTTTTTAATATGCCCGTCGTGCATATATTAAAGTAGGGCACATTTTGGTCATGACGGCAAACACAATGTGCTGATTTTATGAATAGTATGGTCTATACTATTTTAAATATAAGCTCAGAATGTTCTTATTTTGATCGATTAAAGCTATAGACCACTCTATGTATGTTTCTATTTTGTTATATTATTCCATTTTGTATTTCAATTATTCATTCAAAAAATGCCACGTGGTGCTTAAGTGTGACGCCCCTTGGTCATGAAGGGTGTTCTGATAATTTAAATGTGTGTTACACCCCTTGGTCGTAAAGGGTGTTCTGATACTTTAGAGATGGGCATGGTTTACAATGACATTCACTGTTTAACGCTTTCAACCCGAGCATCAACTTTTGACGTCATAATCTGACGTCAAAAGTCGATGCTCATGTACACTACACCGAAATAATTCAAGATTTATAAATAACTGTAGACCAATAACATAGGTATTCAAATGAAGCGGAAGGAGCAAACTACAGTCTGTCCGACGGTGGATGATGATCCAAAATGAAAGTTAGCTTTTTGGTATCCAGTCATTCAATTCTCAAGCGATTTTCATTGAAATTTTGTAAACCCCATTTTCTGGTCATTTGGCATCGATCCTGAAAATTTTGTAAAGAAATATTGCACAGTTAGAAAGTTAGACCATTTGACATGTGGTAAATGTCTATTTATGACGCTCCTCTATAACATGTATAAACCCATTAACTTCCATTCCGGTTTATTCTCAGAATTGCGCTACATGTCAAAATTTATGGTCTAACTTTTAAAATATTTAATGGAATTTCGCGAAATTTTCAGGTTTGTTGCCAAATGACTAGATAATAATGGTTACAAAATTTCGTGACAATTCCTTGAGAATTGACTGACTGGATACCGAAAAGCTAACTTTCATTTTGGACCATCCTCCACCGTCGGACAGACTGTAAGACATGTTTCATCAGGACTGTTAGGGTTAACCCTTACAACACTGAAATATTTATGTATAATCCATGGAGACCAAAGGGTTTATTTCAATTGGAAACCATCATAAATGTCTTCGTTAGATCTTTCTGCTTCATTTGAACAATATGTTAATATGTCTGCGGCCATTATAAATATGTTAATTCTTTCAGTGCGGGGTCTTATTTAGACGTCCGAATCTGACGTCTATAGACGTCAGATTCTGACGTATAAAGACGATCCTCGCGCTGAAAGGGTTAAATATAACCAATTGAGAACATCTAACAATCGCACACTTAAGAAAAACTTATCTCTCATCTGAACAAAGCTATCGCCATAGAAACATGGTCGCCTTGGCAACAGGTGGCCTCTTTCTTGTGTTATCGTCTGTCAGGATGCAAGAGCGGATTCCCCCATTATCGCTTACTTCTATTGTATTGTAGAGAGCACGTCTCGCCCTCTAGCAGATCACCCCAAGGACGTCTCGTCCTCTAACATTTGTCCCTGGCGAAATGCGGCGGCCATCTTCACGTCCTTGATGTTTGGGGTCACAATGTCAATCAGACGGGTTACCTCACCTCTCAACAACCCCTGTTAACCTTCCATAGTCGCTGTCACATTAATTTATAGCGCAGGTTTTTCGCGGATTCCTCATGCAATTCTCAACCGATTTTCATGAAATCTTACAAAGACTATTTTCTAGACCCCCACCAAATGCCGTGAAATTTTCATCAAAAAATATTGTTCAAACGTTAGATCATTTGGCATGCACTCGCTAATCATAAACCCATTAACCCTTTAAGGCTTCACGATGCATTAAAGCATCATTTTGCATTCCTGAAAAATGACTTAATTTTTTACAACCTATCGGTTTTAGAACGAAAATGTTATTGGAACTGTTTATTAATAATTTTTTTTTTCATTTGTCACCCACTTCAAGTCATTTTCATTCACTACAAGATGAAAATGACAATGATAAATTCAGGCTTCAAATGAAAGGGTTAAAAAGGTTAAAAATTACAGTCCGTTTTGCGCCCTCTATTGCATTCCATTTCAAATGGTTTATTTTTAAAATACTCGCTACAATATTACGAAATTTTTAGGTTAGCTATTAACTTATATGTAAAAATATTAACTAACCTTATGTAATAACTACATAGGTTTTAAGGGACATTTCAAGAAAATAAACTGTAGCTGAAATAAGATACGATAAGATAAGATAAGATAAGATAAGATAAGATAAGATAAGATAAGATAAGATAAGATAAGATAAGATAAGATAAGATAAGATAAGATAAGATAATAAGATAATAAGATAAGATGAGATAAGATAAGATAAGATAGGATAAGATAAGATAAGATAAGATAAGATAAGATTCATTTATAGTCGTGTTTACAGTAAAACATTAGCTAACAACAGCTATTTCAGCGACTTGTGATATAAAACATGACATAGCAATAACATCGAAAACAGGCAGTTTGGCTGACTTGGTTCTGCAGATACCTGAGACTTAGGTAAAATTATATAAAGGTTATACAAAAGCGCATTCATACTAAGTGACAATATAGAAGTTAAGATATAATATAAGAGTTAAAATATATGAAAACAACAAGAGACACACTATTATATAAATTTAGTTTATAATTATGTGCATGCACACTACAAGAAAATCAGAAAACAGGGAGCTGGAGACTGGACAAACGGAGGTGTTGATGAAAAAAAAACAGTTTGAAAAAAATCAAGTTCTAATCTATTGTTGTGTACAGACCAGTAGCTATGGCTTTCCTAAAAGAGGGAAGAACAGATAGTGTACGAGTTTCCTCTGGCAGATTGTTCCAGATCTTTGGGGCCAAGAATGAAAATGAAATATTTTACTTGTGCGCATCAAATTATTTGGTGCGCACCAGTAAAATATTTTCAGTTACAATTTATTTTATTGAAAAGTCCCATAAAAAGCTCCATTAACAAATAACTGGTATATATCTTATATTAGGCGTACACTGACTAATGAGAACAGCAAATGGCTATGGTCATATCACTTTAGAGTCATACAGTCAGCCACAGGGCTGGTTTACAGAGAGCTAGTTTTTTTTATAAAGAATGGGGAACACCTGCGGATATTACCTCCACGGAAACTGACCTACGACTTCATAAATCTCTCAACATAATAGCCATTGTATCGTGGCATATCAGAAGTGTTAGTTCTCGTAGGACTATTCACCTATATCGCACCGGGCTTTTGTTTGGTTTAACCCTTTAACCGCCAAATTATTGAATTTCAATTTTCATCAACTTCAAGTGAGTGAAAATTATTCAGATTTGACAGAATGGAGGTCAACTCCTGTCAAATCTTGCTGGTTGATGTCACATTTTATCTTTAACATATGGTACTTAATGTGCTAATAAAAAATGAAAACCCGAATATATGCGGCACCGGCGGTTGAAGGTTTAACAAGCAATAACAGTTATTTTAGTATATCACGTTGGAAAAAAATCTAGTAAAACTAAAACATTTGTGATCAGAATGTGACAGTCAAAACATTCTTTCTGCTTGTTATCCTTCGCTATTCATCAGTATTTTCCACCATAATCATCTTTATAATCAGATCTATTTAGTGACAATTGGACATTTTACAATATTTTTATTGCAATAAACAGTCAGCTATTACGAATCAAATACGTTGCTGTTTTTCATGTATTCAATCTCAGAAACTACTTTGAAGACATATTAGCGACATATTATTTTTACAACTCTCATATATATATACTTCAAGTATGTTATCTCAATGAAACACTGCAGATTTACGTGAGAGAGGTGTCGTGCTTTAATTTAACCTTGACCTGTAACATTTATATCAGATTCTGTAATATGACCTCTATATGTAACTTTCATGTTTCCATTATATAATATGACTTTGCCCTTTATGTCCCATGCTGTAATATGACTTTGATCTTAGCCCCTGTGTTTCTGTATTTTAATGTGTTGTGAATGAACTTGATTTGTAACCTTTGCTTCCATGTTGTAATATGACCTTGCCATTTATAAATGTATGTTTTTACCTATTTGAAGTTGTGCCTTATCAACTTAAAATGGGTGCAAATGTAACCATTATGACATCATGATATCATGGCATGGACCAAGGATCACATGGACCCATAGCCTTTATTTCCCATTTGTTGTTTGTAGTCGTGCTGAGATGTTACGGTTGGCGCCTGCGCATAAGAAGTCCTCAGTTAGCGGTCAGGTCGAGGTGGTGACCTCAGCCTGTGCGTACTGTAACCAGCACAGCCAGGCGTACGGCGAGGAATGTAAACAAGATGAGGGAGGCATGAGGAAGATCTGTCTGCTGGCATTCAGCGCTGAGGTAAGCAATGAGGGTGGCATGAGGTAAATAGGATGAGGGAGGCATGAGGAAGATATGTCTGCTGGCATTCAGTGCAGAGGTAACCAATGAGGGTGAGGGGGACATGAGGTGAGGGAGGCATGAGGAAGACCTGTCTGCTGGCATTCAGCGCTGAGGTGAGCAATGAGGGTGAGGGGGGGGGGGCATGAGGTAAACAGGGTGAGGGAGGCATGAGGAGGATCTGTCTGCTGACACTCAGTGCTGAGGTAAGCAATGAGGGTGAGGAGGACATGAGGTAGGCAGGGTGAGGGGGACATGAGGTAACCAGGTTGAGGGGGGGGGGGGCATGAGGAAGATCTATCTGTTGGCATTCAGCGCTGAGGTGAGCAATGAGGGTGAGGGGGGGCATGAGGTAAACAGGGTGAGGGAGGCATGAGGAGGATCTGTCTGCTGACATTCAATGCTGAGGTAAGCAATGAGGGTGAGGAGGACATGAGGTAGGCAGGGTGAGGGGGACATGAGGTAACCAGATTGAGGGGGGGGGGGGCATGAGGAAGATCTGTCTGTTGGCATTCAGTGCTGAGGTACCAATCTAATACCAATCTATATTTGTTATCCAATCTGCGCTGAGCGGAAAATCGTCTAATCTGATCAATGTAAGTTCTATCCACTTGAAGTTGTGGGGCACGGTGGTGAGACACAACTTGAAGTTGTGGGGCACGGTGGTGAGACACAAACTTGAAGTTGTGGGGCACGGTGGTGAGACACAAACTTGAGGTTGTGGGGCACGGTGGTGAGACACAAACTTGAAGTTGTGGGGCACGGTGGTGAGACACAAACTTGAAGTTGTGGGGCACGGTGGTGAGACACAACTTGAAGTTGTGGGGCACGGTGGTGAGACACAACTTGAAGTTGTGGGGCACGGTGGTGAGACACAAACTTGAAGTTGTGGGGCACGGTGGTGAGACACAACTTCAAGTGGATAAAAAATGTGAGGCCTGCATCAGCTATTGTCCTGTACAAAACTGTACTGATCAGTAATACAATGTAAAGTGTCCAACATAATGCTAGATATTTACAATAACAGTTCAACTTATGTGAGCATTGCTTCGTTTTGAAGCATAGTAAGTATCGTCCCTTGAAGTGAGAAGGTGCTAAACTGCCACTTTGTAAAAGGGCATTATTATAGCACCTTCTAAAACCAGAGGGACGGTACATGGACTAGTTTTTTGTGGCATAAGCGTTTTTTCATATATCTGACGTAAGTCTCAGTTCACCTGACAATGTAACAAATCCGTATTTCATCATTCTGCTATTCCTCGCAGGTACAGAACGCCGTGTACAGAATCAATGACCTCTAGATCTCACCTCCAGAGGTCATCACCAGCCACAAGGTCACACTGGTACAGGAAGCAGTCTACACAACCAATCACATCTCGCCACGTCACACATGACCACAAGGGCACCCCAAGGTCACACCGTATCTAGAGGTCATACACGGGTCACAGAAACTCGTAATAAACTGAAAATATGACCATATGCTGGAAATCCTTATTTATCAATAAATTTATATTTTTCTGCAAAACAATCTTTTCCTTTAAATGTTACTCTGAGAAAAACACGTAATGTTCTATCAATGTTGGTTTAATATTGGGCCAACGTCACAGACGGTGGCCTTAGTTTTATTTAACCCTTGTGCTGCTGGGACCGTAAACATAAGTTTTTTCAAGCATATTCTAGATGAATAGAAACATCACTAAATTTGATAAAATAATTTTTGGATGCTTAGTTATCAAATAATTCTATATTAGAGATGACTATTTTCCATAAATAGATATATTTTTCATCATTTGAGGCTGGAAATTGCGTCAGCAATTCCAGCTTCAAATGACGAAAACTACATAGATAGGAAGGGTATTCCCCCTGGCCGGGCCAGGTGGAATACCCTTCCTATCTATGTAGTTTTTAGTCAAATGAAGCTGGAAATTGTGTCAGCAATTCCAGCTTATAATGACGACAAATAGAAGCAAACAATTCAGCAGCAGAAGTGTTAAGCTAGCATTTAGTTGATGTCTCGTGTTTTCCCGCTCATTCGGTAGGGGCCCTTCCATAAATGTATGATATTGTTAAATATTGTAACATCACATTTAGTAGGTATGATTCATGGTTTTCTTGCTGCTGAATGAACAAGTACCAGGAAAAAATGGAGAAAATCATTGCTAAGCAAAGTTTTGTTGTTGTTAAGTAAAATGACATTTATATGTAAACAACTTCAAAAAAGGAATCTATTCCATTGATCAAAAATATACATTTTGAATTAGTAGCTGTTTGATTACCTGCATATATACTGCAGAATATCCGGTGACATTTTGAACGTTTAAAAGTGTCAAAAACTGAAAGTGTGGTGAAACATAACACATGTATCCAGGTGTATTTTCATACGATATATCACAATTTAGAATACATACATAATTATGTTGTTAATTACATTCAAGGTAAATGAATAAATATCATAGCTGGATATTTATAGGAAAATGTAGTTAATGTCTGTAATATTAACACGCATAATACACATAGCACTACCGTAAAGGTATATGTTTATTTGAATATGATATAATGGATTTAACATAATTGTGACATTTTGTGATATAACCTCGTATTGTAATAATAATTATTGTAACTATGACACTTCCCCTCATGATTTGTTAGACTTTGATTATACTTCCTCTCATGATGTATTACAGCTTGATTATACTTCTCTTAGTGATATATTAGAGTTTGAACATACTCCTTGACAGAATGTAACTAGAAATAGAATATTCAATAAAAACAAGCTGCTCCAAACATATGCCTGTTACACTATTTGTATCGTTTTATTTTATTTACTTTTAGGGGTTTTATATAAAAATTGCTCCAACAAGCAGTAAATAAAACCATAGCCATAGATAATTCTACATCGGCTGCCGACAGATTAAAATTAGCCGTTTCAGCGCGCGAGCCGTCTTTAGACGTCAGAATCTGACGTATATAGACGTCAGATTCTGACGTCTAAAGACTGCCCCCCTGGCTGAAAGAATTAAGCAAATTATAATGGACGTAGACCAATAACATAGGTATTCAAATGAATCGGAAAGATATTTATGATGATTTCAGCGTTGATTATCAGTGTATCGGCTGCTAACAGGTGATGAACAACTGGTGAAAGCTCCACCTCAATTCTCTTGAAATGACCCTAGAAAATATGCTTCTAATAATACAATGGGCACAAATAAATAATGTATCTCAAGATTAAAATATGGAAACACTCTTTACAAAGGCTTAACCCTTATATTCATATAAACCGAGAGAGCAGAGGGTTTTCTTCAATTTGAAATCACCATAAATGTCTCGGTTGGCTCTTTCCGCCTCATTTGCATACCTATGTTATGGGTCTACGGCCATTAAAAATATTTGAATTTTAGGCTTGAAAGGGTTTAATATGTACTGCCCGTCAATAGCGATTGCTCAATAGGAATTTGAATGTGTCATATTTTTTCCTGATGTTCTATGAACACGTTATTCATGTTTATGCATATTTGACACATACGAATCCTCAAACACATTTTCCTGATGCTCTTTGAAGACGCTATGCTGATGTTTAGATATTTGTCTACAAGTCCACAATTACCAGTTTCAAAGAGAAAACAGCATGGCTAGACAGATCTGTTAGAATTTAGAATTTGTACTTTGAAATAGAATCGCTAGCGCCCAGGACACGTGATCTCGTACAAGTTACGATATATCGTAGGCTTTGGATTGGTCGAGATGGCCATCTCGACCAATCCAAAGCCTACAGCTTTATATGAATATTTTGTGAAAGGAAGTGACGTTCCCGAAAACCGTTTTGAATGGGAACTCGGTGAAAACAAAGTTATGTAAGACCCCCTCCCCCATACTTCACAGTATTAGCTAGCTCAGTGACGACAATGGAGGTCAAGGCTATTGAGTTTCACAGAAAACTTGTTAACCTTCATTATATCAACATATTATTGTATGCAGAGATCTCACCGACTGGGGTCTGAATAAACACCCAGATTAAACATAAAACATAAAACATAAAACATTCAAGCGCTAACATATGGTAATATACATCATGAGACCAAATGTGGTTTTCAATTTGAAATCATCATGCCTTAGTTAGCTCTCTATGCTTCATTTGAGTACCTATATGTTACGGGTCTACGGCCATTATGAATATTTTATTTCTTCAGTGCGTGCATCGACATTAGGCATCGACATTAGACATCAGACAAGAAATGTTTAATATTATGCAATTTTTTATATATTTTGTCATGGTTAACAAAACATTTTCAACATTTAAATGTATTTGCTGTTTTGTCCTCTCATTGAAAACCATCTATTTCTATATAAGGTCTGTTCGGGCGATAATACTTTCCTGCTTGCAGGTTCTATATCTGGCTCTGGGTCCCCGAGACCCCGACAGTTATTTTTAAATAACAAGTCACAGGGTTCAAAGCTCAAAGCAAAAACAGCTATGGACACACTCCTAAAATTACTCGGCTCGGTTGCAAGGAAAGGGCCGGTTGTTATAAAGCCTAGCTTTGGGGTCCTATCCTAGTGGTCAATAAAACTGCAATAAATGTGGCAGCCTAGCTGAGGACAGGCAATATGCCATAACTCATTGCAATAAATGTGGGTAATATTCCAAAACTCATTACAATAAAAGTGAAAAATGATAAAAATAGAAAAAAACCGTAGAGCACTACACTATTAAAACAAGTCAGCCGTTTCGTTTTATTAAAGCGAAATATGGATGGACCCCACTCCTTAGAACATTGACAATGCTTCGTATGTGGGTGAGCCTACAACCTCTGCTCAGCGAGTCGTAACGACTCGCCTACTTTAAGATATGCACGCCTTAAAGCATGCACGTGTATGTTTTTATAGTCCTTCACCAGGTGACGCCTGTCCTCAGTCAGCACACCAGGTGGCTCTTGACTCGGTGCAACTTGATCAGCTCATTATTGTTTTCAGTATTATAGAAAACAATATTTGTGTTGACTAATTTGCTGAAATAATATTTAAGCGCTGCTCCATTTTTTTTCATGTTTCACTTGATTGACGATCACAAAAAATATTATAAATATAATTTAAACATACAAATACATGTAAGTAATATAAAATAAATAGGCATACAAACACCTTTATGGTCCAGCTTTCACAAATATCACATTCACATCTTTTCTTAGCAGGAATTAAATTAACCTTTTAAACTCTCACGATGTATCAAAGCATCATTTTGCATCTCCGAAGAATCACCTAATTTTTTACACCTAGGGGTTGAGGAACGATAATTTACATGAAACTGTTTTAATAATAACGATGTATTTTTGTTTGTCCAGAACTAGGGCGATTTTGAACCTTTTTATTTTATCACCTTGAAAAGCGAGAAAAGGTCACAAACGAGAAGGCGGCCATTTTGTCAATCACACACGTGCATGGCAGAAACAAATTATTTTGTGACTCACTTCAATTCATCCATTACAATCCGCGAATTGCAACAGCAATAATAGCAATTCGTGGCTTGCAATGGATAAAGACGACAATGGTAAACTCTGGCTTGAAAGGGTTAAATATTTGTTCTCCATATGATGTCATATGAAATGAATAATCATTTCTGAAATAGACATTTCATTGAAAAGTTTTCTTAACTTTTGAAGCACCAAGTTTATAATCGGATGCCTTACCAACTTGTGTCTCCCTGACGTGATCCAGAGCTTAAGGGAGTGCAAATTACACACATTTCGCATAATGAACATGAATAACAAAAATGTTCATTAAAAACATAACCTTGCTATTTGTGGTGCTTATAAAATTGTTAGAAACAGTTGTCGCTGAATGGGATAAGATAATGGAAACCACGGTTTGTGAGTAGTATGTCATTTAAAACCTCAACCACCATAGAAAACGAGTAAATTGAAAAAAATACGGAGATCAGTGAATGGGTGCGTTCAGTATTTACTTTTTCTCACACTCTGTGCTGTGGTTTTCACTGTGAGACGTATATCGGTATCAGCCCATATCGCACTCTAGCTATAGATTGAGCACTATGGTAAACAAGGTAACAAGGTAACAAGGTAGTTTATTCAGGATCCCGTAGGACATGAGAAGCCAGGTGTGCGATACAGTGTGAGTAAATATAACATACCTGTGTATGGCAGCATATATTACGTGTGACTTGATCGTGTGAGAAAATACAAACGTTGTTCATTTTTCGTGCGATATGTGAAACTACAGCATTCGTTCAATGAATAAGGTGTTCTCCTGAAGGCTCACACCTTATTCATTGGACGAGTGTTGATTTTCCTATATCGCACTCAAATGAACACCATTTGCATATCCTCATATACAACTTAATGTCAGAAATCATTTACTACCAGTGAATGAATGAATAGATGAAGGATTCAATGAAATTCTCTGGTGGTCTGAGGCCGAGCACACTACCTCTCGGTTGCAGAGGATCACTAAAATATTGAATATTAACTAGCTTGCAGGGGGTAATATTTTAAAGGGGATATCAGAGCAGAGGGCAAACCCGAAAGCTGCGGCGTGTCAGGTATTTGGCGTAACCACTACTACACCCCGCCACTGGTTAAGGAGCCTCCATTCAATCTCCAGGGTGCTGTTTTTTTGTTGCGGACAAATTATGTCTCTCAACACGGATCGGCATCGCGCTGAAATTTACCAATCTTATTACATGTTCATATAGAACAGTTGGGCGGGGGCCCTAGGGTAGTGGTTAGCACCGCTGCCTTTCACGCCAGGGTTCGGGGTTCGGTTCCCGCTCTCGGCGGTTTGAAAGAAACAAAAAATGTTTCTTCCCAATCCACGTGTGAAAGTCAGTATTGCGGGGAGCCTCCGTGACCGAGAGGTAGCGAGCTCGGCCTCAGACCGCCAGGGTTCGAATTTCGAATCCTGTGTCTGGAGGACAGTGTCATCTCAATCTTCTCACCATCCTCAAGAGGTTCTCCTGGCCCAGTTTAGCCTATATGTGCACAAAGGTGGCCTAAAGCCCGATTCATTTATATAGAACAGTTCTTAAAGTAAATTATTTATTTCATGCAGAGTCTGCCTGAAATTATTTATTGCAATAGCACTCCAGCCTCTCCCTTGAGATTGAATGGTGGCCTTCACTATAGATTGTGGTAGCCGTTCGTACTCAGGTTCATCAAAACCAGCGCTGATTCTCATAGATTACACTTCACCTTATGATAAATGAGGGTCGTCTGCAAGATACAAAGAATTTTCTTAGAAAATAGCGCTTAATGCGTTATGCGATGGACCATCGCAAAGCGCATTAAGCGCTTTGCGATGGACCATCGCAAAGCGCTTAATGCGTTATGCGATGGTTCATCACATAACGCATTAAGCGCTTTGCGATGGTCTTCCCACAAATACATAACATATTATATACAATAAAAACTGAACAATACAGTACAAATCAATAACATATATTCTGTTTTATTTTATATAAAAAAGTATCATATATTGTGATTGATAATGTATCGCTATAGTTAAGTAATATTATTATATAGTCTAAATATTTTGCAAATCAAATGAATTTTTTAGTCGCTATGAAAAGAAGATATTTTCTTCTGATGATAGGAACGAAGTTTATCTGAGGAAAGCCGTGGTCTTATAATCGAGGTGGTCCTAGGAACGTGATGATCCTAGGAGCGAGGTCATACGTCATAATCTGACGTCTGTAGACGTCAGACACAAAGACGGTCCTCGCACTGAAAGAATTAAATATGTATAATGGGCGTAGACCCACAACATAGGTATTCAAATTAAGCGGAAAGAGTTAGGTAAGACATTTATGATGATTTCAAATTGAAAAAACCCTTTGGTCTCATGGTTTGTATAAACATATTTCAACGCTATATGAAATGAAATGAATGGTCTTTTAGGCCACCTTTGTGCACATATAGGCTAAACTGGGCCAGGAGAACCTCCTGAGGATGGTGAGATGATTGAGATGACACTGTCCTCCAGACACAGGATTCGAAATTCGAGCCCTGGCGGTTTGAGGCCGAGCACGCTACCTCTACCGGTCTTCAGCGCTGTAGGTGTTAATATGTGTACCATCAATCAGAGACGGACAATCTGATGTGGGATCGATATAATACACGTGGGTATTTGAAAGATAACCATAAACAGAAATGTGAAATTCAACCCTTAAAGCGCTGAATTAATTTGTAAAAAAACATCACAATCAAAGGGTTTTTTTCAATTTGAAATCATCATAAACGTCTTAGTTAGCTCTTTCCGATTCATTTGAATACCTATGATATGGGTCTACGGTCATTAGAAATATTTTTACTCTTACAGTGGGGGGATCGACTCTAGTCGTCAGAATCTCACGTCTACAGACGTCAGATTCTGACGACTAAAGTCTATCCCGGCCCGCGCTGTAAGGGTAAAGCTAACACTATGATATTGGGCCACTGTTTCAGACGGTGGGCCAACACTAATCAAACAGTGGCTGAACATCTAGTGTTTAATGCGCATGCGCAATGATACGCGCGGCTCACGACAATTATTTTTCTTCTTATGGGAGCTCGTGGGTGTGTGCCACGCTGTGGTATTCATAAACAATATGTTTCTACCCCGTCCAATGGGGAGCCTCGATGACCAAGAGGTAGCGTGCTCGACCACAAGGGCTCCAGCTATGAGTCCTATTTCTAGCTGGAAGTGTTTTCTGGTTCATCTCACCATCCTCAGGAGTACAGTTATTGAAAATCAATCAGATGGTTGTGTTTTCATCAGGGGTTAATCTGCATCTAAAATCTCTCAGTTTGTCTGTATTTCTGTCTCTCTGTCTACCTGACGTGCACGCGTACTTGACTGCCCCTATGTTATCATGGTTATGGTTTTAATCATATGTCATGTCTGATAAGACACCCATTACATCCATTACACCCATTACACCCATTAACCTGATGAGGATAATCGAAATATAAAGGTGATCTATTACCCCTTGTATAGTATGAATAAATTTGTGACAAATAAATCAAAGTTGCCAAAAAATGGGGCACAAGTATTTCCTTATATGGGGTGATTGGCTATCATGTGACCCTCCGAGAGGGTCACATGATAACCAATCACACCATATATGGGGTGATTGGCTATCATGCGACCCTCTGAGAGGGTCACATGATAGCTAATCACCCCATATAAGGACATAATTATTCATACCATATAAAGGGTGATAGATCACCTTTAAGGTTATTAAACTTAATTATGATAGTGTATGTTGCTTTAAAATGATTTAAAATTTAAATTATTTTGTTGTGTTCTACTAAAGATAGAAACGTAAAACTTACAGTAGAACTAAACGGTAAACCCCCCACCCCAAACTATGCTACTGTCAATATAAACTTACAGTCCCCTACGTTTACTTAACCCTTGTCTTGCTGAATTGCTTCAATTGTATTTTTCGTCATTTGAAGCTGGAATTGCTAACGCAATTTCCAGCTTCAAATGACGAAAAATATTACTATTTATGAAAAAAAGAGATGTCTAAAATTAAATTATTGGATCAACTAAGCATCTCCTAAAAACTATTTTATCAAAATTAAGTGGTAGTTTTACTGATCTAAAACATCCTTAGCCCCGTATATATCCGGGCATAGCGGGACAAGGGTAAACTCTTACAGCGCCAGAGACGTCAGATTCTGACGTCTATGGTAGCGCCAGAGACGTCAGATTCTGACGTCTATGGTAGCATGGCTAGCGTAGCGTGTCAGGGTTGTATTATTTTTCATTTCAAATTAAAAAAAAACCTTTGGTCTCCATGGTTGAGACAAAAATGTGTCAGGGTTGTATTAAGGATTAAAATATCTAATGAGTACACATATCAAGTCCAAATTTAATAAATTTAGCTACATTAACAAGCGTAATTTTATTCTTTATGTTAAGTATGCGTCCGAAATTGATAACATTTGGTCTCTTATAAATATTTGCGGGTAAAAACGTATTTCTTAATTCTTTTAAGGCAGGACATTCCAAACAAAAGTGGAATTCGTCCCCCAGCTGACCACTATTACACATTTTACATACCCTTTCATTTCTTGGAATCCTTGTATAACGACCTGTTTCTATGGGTAATTTATGGTCTACAGAGCGGAATTTACATACAATATATTTCAGTGCATCAGGCAAATCTATTAAATATTTTTCAAACATAAAATCGTAAAATAAACATAAAATCGCCTTCTGTACATCCAGCAAGGAGCTCACAGTGGAGTGGTTAAAGCTGCCTGATTGGAAGTCGGATATCACGGGCTCGAACCCCACTCAGTCTGGTATTCAAGTTTCAAAGAAATAAACATGTTTTCCCCCGCTCACTCGTAGCGATTTTATATTGTGGGGCCTCCGTGACCGAGAGGTAGCGTGCTCGGCCTCACATCTCCAGGGCTCGAATTTCGAATTCTGTGTCTGCAGGGCAGTGTCATCTCATTCATTTCACGATCCTTAAGAGGTTCTCATCACCCAGTTTATATTATAAACATCATACATTATCTGCCATATTAGCCCACATGTGCACAAAGGTGGCCTAAAACCCCGAAGATTCATTTCATTTCTATCTCACACGTGGCTGTCACACAACACGCCGCACTTTCTAAGAAATAGTTAGCTATCTTAGATAGCTTATCATCATGATCTCATCTTTCCGGCAGCAAGGCTTCACACAGCGAGGCCGTCATAGTCCGTGGCATTTGCGTCCTCAACAACTTAAACAATAATAGCCCACCTTACACGGTTTTGTAAAAAAATGTGTGCAAAGTGCAAAAATATCTATATTTATGATATTTTACCGATCCCTAAAAAACCCTCAATAAAGTAGACATAAATAGCATACGATAATGACAATATAATAATGATATTTAACGTTATTAACTCCGGTTGAACTTCGGTTCGAATATATCGCTCGTTGTTTTATGAATAATTTTTGGTTATCCTAAAATTTTGTTAATCAATTTAAATATTAACAGGCTAATATTATTATATTACTGAAAAAACAAACAATATTAACCCTTTCAAACCTGAGTTTACCGTTGTCATCTTCATCCACTACAAGCCGCGAATTGCTGTCGCAATTCTCGACTTATAGTGGATGAAGATGACTTGATGTAGGTGAAAAATTACAAAATTACCATGTATTGGTAAATCAGTTTCATGAAAATTTTCGTTCTAAAACCGTTTGTTGTAGGGAAAAACAGTATGATTTCAGGGATGTAAAATGATGCTTTAATTAATCGTGAGGGCTCAAAGGGTTAAACACGTCATTATATTTCCATTTCTAAACATTTCATTACATTATCTGCCATCCTGTTATACAGACGTTATCAACCCTTTACCCTTAAAGCGCTGAAATATTTTTTATGAAAATCTTGGAGACCAAAGGTGTTTTTTTCAATTTGAATTCATCATAAATGTCATTTGAATACCTATTTTATGGGTCTAAAGGGATTATAAATTTTAAATATATTTACTCTTACAGCGCGGGGATCGACTTTAGACGTCAGTATCTGACGTCTACAGACGTCAGATTCTGACGACTAAAGTCTATCCCCGCGCTGTAAGGGTTAAAGCGCCGACATACTTTTGTATAAACCGTGGAGACCAAAGGTTTGTCTTCAATTTCAAATCATCATTAATGTCTTAGTTACTTATTTCTGGTTCATTTGAATACATAATTATGTTATGGGTCTACGGCCATTATAAAAAGTTTTACTCTTACAGCGAATGGATCGATTTTAGACGTTCAGAATCTGAGCTAACTAAAACTTTTATGGTTATTTCACATTCAAAAAACCCTTTGGTCTCCATGGTTTATACGAAAGTATTTTAACGCTTGTATGGTTCATTATATTATTATTTCTAAGCACTTCCTTATAGTCTGCCATCCTGTTATACAGACATTAATAAATAGGTCAGTATGTATATAATGTAAAATACACTAATTTAATTTATTCTGGTTATAAGAGTGGAAACTTTCACCATTACATATGCCCGTATGGTGGATTATGTGAACTGTTGCTGGAATTTAATATCAATATATCCCCCATTAATCACTCAGCTTTGCTGACATGCATATTTTTTCGTGAAGATTATTGACTGTCCCAACGTCATTCAGCAATATATATACAAATATAAATGTCAATACTCATTGACTCTTTTTAATTAATCATAGTATTAATATTATTCAGAAATTTCTTATCGGATGCGTTAAGATTAGCCTAGTTGAAGATGGCAGTACATAAGAAAAAGATCAGTGCTCGTTGTGGTCAGACAAGAAAAGCAAGCAAGACGTGATCAGATAGAAAAATACAACATGGCATATCGAAAGACAAAGAAAGACACCATGCCATGTGGACAGACAAAGATAAATAGCATGGTATATGGAAAGACAGAGAAAGACAGCATAGCATGTGGAAAGACAGAGAAAGACACCTTTGCATGTGGACAGACAACGAAAGATAACATGGTATGTGGACAGACAAATACATCACTACTATATCTATCGGCAGTAACTGAAGACGCACGTGAAGATGTTACTCTAGATGGCAAATCCTTGACAATTCCTCAGCTCTACTCCGTGTCAAAGAGCCTAAAGATAGGTGGCATAGGCATAGACGATACATCAAAAAATGAAATGCAGCAAAACTTTTCCTACATGATGAATACATTATCAGAGGGGACCATTATATATGGTGTGAACACAGGTTTTGGTGGCAGCGCAAACGTTCGTCCTAGCGATATGCAGGATCTCCAGATGAGTCTGATTCGTCTTCTGAATGTTGGTGTTGGTGACACCCTGCCGTGGTTCATAGTACGAGGTGTGATGCTGGTCCGAGCTAACAGTCTCTGTAAGGCCTACTCTGGCGTGAGGCCGATAGTGCCGCAAACACTTGTAGAAATGATAAACACAGGTGTGATACCCCAAGCTCCTAAAAGAGGCTCTATCAGCGCAAGTGGAGATTTAGTTCCGACATCTTATATAGCGGCTGCCATGATGGGTGACCCTGACATCAAAGCTCTGTACCAAAGGGAAATCATAGAAGCACCAGAAGCGATGAAAAAAGCGGGAATAACTCCGATAATCTTTGAGGCCAAAGAAGCTTTAGCACTTATCAACTCATCATCTTTTGCAGCTACACTTGCTTCTTGTGTTTTATTTGACACCAATGTGGCTGTTTTATTAACACAATTGTCGTCAGCAATGAGCACAGAAGCTCTAACGGGGAGACTGGAGACGTTTAATCCTATTCTACATGAGTGTCTTCCCCATGGCGGACAGCGTGAAGTGGCGGCCAATATTAGAGCAATCCTAAAGGGATCCAGAATGGTGAAGGCACAGCTAGAAGTGGAAAGAAGTGATGACGGAAACGCCCTGAAACAAGACCGCTACAGCATCCGGTCCATACCACAGTGGCTGGGACCTGTCCTGGAGATCACAGCAGCTGCCGATAAAAGAACAAGAGTAGAGATTAACAGCGCTAATGACAACCCACTGATTGATCACAGGTAGGTATCAACCCTTGGAACACTGAGTTTTATGTAAATCATAGAGAATAAAGGTATTTTTTCCAATTTAAAATCATCATAAATGTCCTAGTCAGGTTTTTCTGATTCATTTGAATACCTATGTTATGGGTCTACAGCCATTAAAATTAATTTTACTCTTACAGTGCCGGGATCGACTTTAGACGTCAGCATCTGACGTCTGTAGACGTCAAAGTCGGTCCCCACAAGACGTCATTTCTGACGTTTAAAGTCGATCCTCGCACAGTAAGAGTACAAATATTTATAATGGCCGTATACCCATAACATAGATATTCAAATGAAGCGGAGAGCCCTAACTAAGAAATTTATGATGATCTCAAATTGAAAAAAAATCTTTGGTCTCCATGCTTTTCATAAAAAAATCAGCTCCTCAACCCTTTAAACGCTGGTGCTGCATATATTCGGGTTTCCATTTTTTATTAGCACATTAAGTAACACATTTGAAATATGTTAAGGATAAAATGTGACATCAAACAGCAAGATTTGAAAAGAGTTGACCTCCATTTTTTCAAATCTGAATAATTTTCACTGACTTGAAGTTGTGGATCGCGTCAGCGAGACACAACTTCAAGTGGGTGAAAATTCAAATTGAATAATTTAGCGGTTAAAGGGTTAAGGGTTAACAGCGCTAATGACACCCTCTGATTGGTTACAGGACGGGGCAGATTATACATGGAGCTAACTTCCAAGGGATCCACAGCACAGTCTCCATGGACCAAACGAGACAGGCGATCCAGATGTGCGGGAAAATCCTGTTTGCTCAGTTATCAGAGATTGTAAATGAGCAGCTAAACTACGGGTTGCCTCCAAACCTGTGCGGCAGTGATTATACGAGTGACTTTGGTTTTAAGGGTGTTGAGATCGCAATGGCGTCTTATATGTCGGAGTTAGATTTCCTGACTAACGCGATGACAAACCATGTGTTATCGGCTGAGATGGGGAATCAGTCGGTGAACTCCCTGGCCCTAATCTCAGCCAGATACACAGAACAAGCTCTGGAGATACTAAACATGATGCTCGCTAACATCATATGTGTCCAGCTACAGGCGGTAGACTTACGGTGGCTACAGGTGACAGCAACACAGAAACTAACAGGGCTATGTGAAACACATCAAGTTAAATTCACATCCACTATTCAACAAGCATTTCCTTGGTACGCGTTTCTATTCAGACCTTCTCAAACTATATCTGACATGAAGAATGAGTTCACAAAGGATGACGTAGACTGGGTAGCATTTCAGGGAGATGTAGAGCAGGAAATGAATGAATTGATCCAGAAGTTGGGAACAGATGACACATTTGATGTCATCGCTTCTCATTTAGGGGAAGGTATGTGTAATAATGTGTTATTATGTGTATATGTCGATTGGAATTATTTACACACAATCTATTATTTATATTAATAATAATAAGATAGAGTTATTATACAATGCACACATTACCCTTGGTCACTGCACGTGTTCTTTCGTGCACCAACTCAACCCCCTGAAACCGGTTGTAATAAATATACCAAATGATGAAGTAGCCTGACTTAGTTGTATATTTACACACGTGTAAAGTCGATCATCTCACTGTAAGAGTAAAGATATCTGGATTGTTCGTAGACCCATAACATAGGTATTCAAAAGAATCAGAAAGAGCTGAGGTTTAAAAATTGAAGAAAATTGTCATGTATTGGTAAACCAGTTTCATGGCAATTTTCGCTCCAAAACCCTTGGTTGTAGGAAAATTAAGTCTGTTTTCAAGGATGTAAAATGATGCTTTAATGGGTTATGGGTTAAACAAGAGTAAAGCTGTTATTAGAAATAAAAAGTAATATAGATTATTTCTAAAATTCGTTCAGCTAATGAAACAGAAAAGACACGGTCATCACATCAACTAAATTTGTAAATTTGAAAATGTTGACCTCACGGGGGACAAATGTTGCACCAACGTATTTTCAATGATCGTAACTTAAGACACCTTTATACGTGATTCCTTCGTGATTGGATTTCGTCAGTGAGCTGTGTATATGGCTCGCTGACCCAATCACAGCAAATCACAGCAAACCTAATATGTCTATCATAAAAAAAAACTTTAACAACCTTTACAACGATAAAATAGTTTTGTATAAACCATGGAGACCAAAGGGTTATTTTAATTTAAAATAATTATAAATTGTTTTTATACGTAAGAATCTGACGTATAAAGTTGATCCCTGCGCTGAAAGGGTTGAACATTGACCTTATTACCATATATAGTTATCTGTTATTATATATTAATTATTAATATATACTGTTACCCATATATCATTCTGCTACAAATTACTTCATATTTCAAATAAAAAAACAATGGTGCTTCTAAGGCGGTCCATTGACGTCTCTTGCATTCTTACTAGTCGCCATGGACGATAAATGACCCTCTTCATGTAGGGATACTTCATGCATGCAGACTCACGCCATCACACTTTTTTTATAAACATTTTTGTTTTGTGTTTACAGGTACAAAGGTATTCTACCTGTTCATGAGAAAACATGCTCACATCCCATTCTACAACGGTAAATTTTCACTCGGAAAAAACTTAGACAAGATATTGGAAATCATCACAAGCAGAGAAATAGATGGCATACTTCAAACGATATTTTCTAATGTGTAAATATTTCTTGTTATATTCTCAGATTGATTTGAGTCCTTGGATACTTTATTTATTTATATAATTAGTGTATTGTCAGATATATTTCATTTCATTAAACATAGTCATTATAAAAACAATCTAAATAGATTAGAAATATTACAACTATTTATTGACTTGACTATAGTCCTGTGTTATTATATTTATTGAGACTTGATCATTATATTTACTTATGTAAGTGATGTATTGTCAGACAGATATATGTCAATTTCAAGAAAGCTAGACTAAAGCTGAAGTTGCAGCGTATGCGTTAGACTGAAGATAATAAGGGATTTTATTTTAGCATCATGCTAATGCCCTGAAGTGGGGTATTACATTCGATTAGAACCAAATTTCGCTTATTTTGAAACTTGGAAGCACCGTTTCTGACTGAGTTTAATATGACATTTTTAAGTTAAAGAAGCCCCTTGGGATGACATCAATTTCCGTTTTTTCTTCCGCACTGAAGTAGTGTATCCCACGGATCATGTTTTTATTTTTTTCAGAATTTTTATATTTTTACAAATATTTTTAATCAACATTTCTATAAAACGAGAAGTAACCCAAACAAACTATTTGTATACCTGAAGGACGATTGAATGTTTTTACAGCATTGGGCCACATGCTGATGGCATCTGCCCAGCGTTGAGTAGACAATCAGTGCTGCAGGTGTGTCCTCCCGTGTCCTGACTATGAGACACCAATTAGCGGCGACTGCTCTGATCTTACCGTCTGATACGTGGGAATATGTGATGTAAAGTGCTTAATATTGTTGACTTGTTTTGTTTACATGGCAATATACGACCTGGAAATACAACTATTTCGCTCTTTCTCGGTGCTTTAAAATTGTTTTTTGACTTTTTCGTATTTTTAGCTAAGATCAGTAGGCTATATAGCTTCATATAAATTAAATTTTCAAAATTGACAACATTGAGAATGTGTCATCCCAAGGGGTCCCTTTGTTTAATATTTTCTCGATGTGTGTGTTTCACCTTACTTTACATGCGCACTATTGGTTGCATCATGTAGAGTGCCTAATGATTCACATAAATGATCATAAATATCTTAGTTTTTTTTTAATACAATTATGCCTTTATTGTGATTTTTTCAGTGTTTTAATGGTTTATTCAGCTTTGTTCTTGCATGTGATATGTATCATACAGAAAAAAAAATGTGCTAAGAATATATGGGTGATATACCATCTGTGAAAAAGAGGCAATTTAAAGACGATTATTTTTGAAACGCGATCGCCACATTACACACAGACAGACGTATATTTTATTGACTGAAATAAAAGTAAGTAGAACAGTGGCGGATCCAAGGGGGTGGGGTGGGGAAGGGGGGGGGTTTCCTCATGATTTGGTGATATACTGAGTGAGAAACAGTGCCCAATATGCCTTATGGGAAAGCCTTTGGAAATCAAAAATTTTCCCGGGGGCGGGCCCCTCGACCCCTTTACAGTAAAATATTTTTTTGTCAAAATTCAAACTCCCCTTCACCAATAAACTAGATCCGCCCCCCTGTAGACAGTTCTAGTTTAAAAAAAAAAAAAAACTGGAGAAATCCGAAATCCTCCAGGCCACGCCTCGTCTGATAGCAAAGGCGACGGAAACGTCCCTAAAGGGTCCTAAATGGCTGAAGAAAAAAATCCGAGGGCAACAGCGGTCATGAAATCATGATGATATGGATAATGTGGAGACAGAATATTTATTATTGTATTATCATGATTTTTCCTTTTGGTGTGCATACTACAAAGAGACCTCGATGTTCCGTCATCATCTGTTCCCAAGAAATATGACGGAACTTCGAATATGGCACAGTTTCGGAGCAGCTCCCCCACCCTCTTCCAAGCTGTGTTGGAACCGAGGATATAAATATCTAATTCATACTGTAATGTTATTATGATAGTACATGTATTTGTTGTGCGAACAAAATAACAACATAAATAGATACAAATGGAATTATATTATTTCAAATATATAATTGCATTATTTTATTATTTCAAATATATAATTACATGATTTTTTTTAAATAATATTTGTACATTCTGACTTTATTTTTGGGAAAATTGGTGACACATGTCTGTTTTCTGTATAATCTGTATAATCTATGAAATTGATGACCTAAACGCAGATGACGGCATGAATAATTACGATCTGATATCTACACCAGACATATTGAAGGTCAAATTAATTAATCTTTATCGGCTTAACTAGCGGCTACACACGAAATTAAACATTGTACCAAGTATGAGTGAACAACGTTTCAATGTGCGAGACGTTGGCTTTGATCCAGGAAACATTCACCCAATGCTGGTACAATGTGAACTCATCGTCTCAGACACTGACACGACATTGTACCAACATTGGGTGAATGTTTCGTGTTTGCTTGGCTGTATCATATTACTGCCATCAAGAAGTGTTGTGTAGAACGAACAGCTCCTCATTTGTTGGGGGTACGGTGTCAAAGGCAGTGGACCAGCATTAAACCAATGTGAACATGTGTTTGCCGGAATTTATTTGCTCATTAGCCCCCCACTAATCCCTTACACGTTAGGTGCACTTAGCCAGCGTTGGGGAAATGTTTTGAAAATAAGCAATGCCACAATCACTATACAAACAAGTGGCGTTCACACAATTAGCGTGACTGACCGTCATCTGGTGACAAAACAATGAGACGCTTAAGTCATGCTTGATTTAACCCTTTCGTCACCGAGATTTGATGACGGAGGCACACAACGTGACGGAACAACTGGGCACTTTAAGTATTGATTTAACCCTTTCGTCCCCGAAATTTGATGACGGAGGCATCGGAATAAAGGAACATAGAAGCAAAAATACATTGGGCAGATCCGTTCCCGTCAAAACCATGACGTATGTAGAAGAAACATCGGAGGACGGATCTCCGAGGCCTGTATGTATGTGCTCTCGTTTCAATGGGTAGCTTGTTTTTGACACCAGCAATCGATTGCAGCTAGCATATACTGACTGCGTAGTTGATTCTAGATGGAGCTGGTCTCAATAAATAATGTAAATTAAAATAAAATGTAAGCTATACACACAAAATACTTGGGTTGAGATGTTTTGCTGAGCTCACGTTGTACACACGTTCTGAATACTTCCATCATGAATCGCTGAGCTCACGTTGTACACACGTTCTGAATACTCCCATCATGAATCGCTGAGCGCACGTTCTGAATACTCTCAGATGGTAAGATGAATCCTAGACACAAGACGTTGAATCAATTTGACTTTTTCGCCCAAGTGAGATGTTGACCCATTGTGTTGCAACAGCATAAATAACCCTAATTATACCGTAAATTTATTTTGCTTAAACCATGGGGACTAAATGTTTTTGTTTTCAATTTGAAATCATCATAAATGTCTTAGTTAGCTCTTTCCGACTCATTTGAATACCTATGTTATGGGTATAAGGCCATTATAAATATTTTAATTCTTTCAGTTTTTAGACGTCAGAATTTGACGTGTGTAGACGTCAGAATCTGACGTCTACACACGTCAGATTCTGACGTATAAAAACGGTCCCCGCGCTGGAAGGGTTAATGCATTAACCCAGAATTGGTTCAATGTCTCGTGTTTGTTAGCCTACTTTCAGTCATAATAGTATATACCTCTTGTTTGTTAGCTTACTTTGTTTGTTAAATTGCTGATTACTGATGATTTAAAATATATCACATTGCGTATATAAGAGTACCTGACAAGTACAGAGGTTGACGATGAATATAAACTACTACTAAATCACACTTTATAAGAGACCCTGACAAGTAAAGGGGCTGACAATAAATATAAACTACTAGCAAGTAAAGGGTTGATAAGAGACCCTGGCAAGCAAAGGGTTATATGAGTTCCTGGCAAGTAAAGGGATATAATAGACCCTGACAAGTAAAGGGTTTATAATACATGCAAACTACCACTAATTAACTCTTTCAATTCCGAATTTCCCATTAAAATATTCACCCACAGCTTTTCGCGAATTGTTGCCACAATTCTTGACTTGTGATGGGTAACAAATTAAAATAAGTTGCCAAATTATGTGTTAACCCTTATCATGTTAAATTAAATAATTAAATAATTTAAATAATAAGCCACTTTTAGTTCTGTCTCGCTACCGCGATCCAGTGGCTAAAAAATACTGATATTTGTACAATTTGACACACAATATTTTCAAATCTTGATGTTTATTTTTATTCCCAATAACAGTGATTTAATCAGCTAATGAAACTGATTCAAAACGACTCTAGTCGTGATTAGCAGGCTAAGTATTAAAACTGTTTGCGAAAAATATTAATATAAAATTCCCAGTTCACTCATACATATAAAAATATGTAAAATGTTGCTTTGAGTATTCATGATTCAGATGACATGAAGGTTTAAAGGGTTAACTAGTCCATTTGACTGTAGTGCACACAGAGCTACAGAGGACTATGGTCTGTAAGATATAAACAATAAATATCTTAACCCTTTCAATCCTGAAGTTACCATTGTCATCTTCATCCACTACAAGCCGCGAATTGCTGTCGCAATTCTCGACTTGTAGTGGATGAAGATAATTTGATGTGATTTAAAAATTAAAGAAAATTGTCATGTTATGGTAAACCAATTTTATTGAAATTTTCGCTCTTAAACCCTTTGTTGTAGAAAAATTAAGTCTGTTTTCACGGATGTAAAACGATGCTTTAATGTATCATAAGTGCTTAAAGAGTTGACTGTAGCTGTAGCAGACAGAGGGTTAATATAGCGTGTAGGGGACAAAGAGTTAAGGCGGACTACGCTCTGAGATATAAACATTGAATATCAAGTGGTCACTAAACAAGAGTATCACGTGACCTATTACTGAAGACAACACAGCCAATTACAGAAACCCGAGCTGCTCATTAGCATACCACGTGACCTGGTAATGAGTGCGCATGTGCGGTGTGGTGCAGCACGCAGCTATCACGTGATCTCACTCAGCAAAATATGTGATTTCCTGAAAATGATTCATTAAGAACCTAAGATTAGAAACTGAGATTAGATATTATTTATACATCTACGAACTCATTGTGCACGAGAGACTCATCCGGCACAAATAACTGTAAGTATGAAAATAAGGTGATCGAGCTGTTCTTTTACAAATAAATATAAGTTGGAAAATAGGGTATGTCAGCTGTTTTTATTCACCTTATCCCTTATCCTGATTATCACAAGACTATTGTCGTTTTAACCTTATTATTCGTCTTATTAGTCGATCAAATCACTGTTCTTACAAATTAAATGTGTCTAAACATAAAGATTCGCAACTATTTATGCTCAAATTAAACAAATATAAGTACTTGATGTTGTGGGTCACGGTAGCGAGACACAACTTAAAGTGATTGAAAATTTAAATAAATTACCTTAGCTGATAAGAGTTAATTAGAAAATGTGCAGAATGTGCAATTTATGTGTATATTTCAAGGAGAGGGCCAATTTTAAAGCTTCATAGGAAACATTCATCACTTAGGCCTAGTTATTCCGTGTCTTTTCGTACCTCAGTAAAATTCATATTTCTCTTTAAATTGCTGATAATTTAAAACTGACATTTCTGATAAAATTCCCAGTTTCCTATAAATCTGACGTCTAAAGTCGATTGAAGATGTCAGTTTGTGGACATTAAAGTCGATACCCACTCTGAAGGAGCAACATATTTATAAGGGCCGCAACTACTTATTCTAATGAAACAGAAAGATGATTATGATGTATCGTTGCTGCTCTGGACCTAGAGAATCCCCCAAGCATGCAAAATTGAGGACACACAGTATTAGTCCTGTCAAATTGAAGTTTGACTTAGAACAAATTGCAACATAATTTACTTTGATGGCATGTGACTCTCCAGATAACATATAAAAAGGGGGTGTTATTTTTAAAAGACCAAACTCAAAAAAATATATATTAATTTTAAAAGGTACCAAATCTACTGGAATTTACTCTGAATTGCAAATGAAACAGCTCTTTAATAGAAAAAAAAGTTGCTTCTAAATATATTCACAGCTATGACCACATGTCATCAATGAGATGTTCTGCAGACGTAGGGGGTTAGTTGCAATTCAGTCATTTGACGGTAAAAATGACTTAGATCCACCACAGCTGAAAATTATTTATTTTTTTAACAAACAGTTCAGAATCATTAATAGAAAAACATATTAAATAATATATAATAATAATATATTAATATTCCGGTAATATTATGATGATTCAAGATCATCTTCAAAGTAAAAAAGTCAATGCCATTAAAATAAGGTATTACAATGGTTCATATTTTGTTTTTAAAATTTACATTTTCACATTTTTCATCTTCAAATTGACTTATTGACATTGAAGATCATCTTCAATGATCAAAATATTACCAAGTAAAAAATAGTTGTGTACTTCAAATAGTTTATTTAATGATCAGAATATTCCCAGAAATGGATTGTCCTGTCAAAAGCACAAAAAAACATGTATTCACTTGTTCGAATTTCTGTTTGGTAAAAACATATTTTTTATTTTACCCTTCTAATTATTTTTATATATGATTTGATCATAAATGTGACCTTGTTATTGATTTTTTGACCTTGAATATGACCTTGAATCATAATTACATTTTCAAAGATGGATTCTACTGTCAAAACACGATTGGATTTTAGTGTATTTTGAATGTTTTTCTATTGATGATTCTGAACTGATTGTAGTGGATCTTTTCGTATTCTGACTGGACTAACGTGGATAGGTGGCGTCTCAAGTTCAATGTGTTCATTGGCGGTTTTGCTCTCGGTGAAGTGTTCCAGATATTAGCAATGCAATGTAGACTTACATGTACCGTGATGTGGGCTTGCATTATATAACAATACTGTTTCGAAAATTCAGCTATAAAATAATTTAATAGCTGGCAAAATATTCTCTCTGAAATCATGTGGTAAACGGGAGGTCGACTTGACTACTTTCTGAATATTTTGACATACAAATTAATATGCTGCAATTTGTTATAAGTTGAGTGATTTTTGACCGTACATTGAATTCACTACATACAAAAGAACCATATTCTTGTGATTAGCACTGCCGCATTCGGAAATCAGATCAAAATATTTAAGCTGAATAAACTGTATAGAGCCAAAATTGTGGTAATAATATATGTAAATGTTTATAAACAAATATAAAATTGAAAAAAGGTACTCGTTTATACCACTCAGGTATGCACCACGCTTGTAAATGTGAGTGGTGTGTGTACAGATCAACCCTTACAGTGCGCGAACCGACTTCAGCCGTCACAATCTGACGTATGTAGACGTCAGATTCTGACGTCTAAGGTCGATCCCGAAAATATGTCAGCGCTTTTCATGTTAATTAACACGGTTGGAAAAATGCATTTGTAGAAACCAATGACTAATCACAAACGTACTCAGGTCTCATGCAATTCATGACCATTACTGTGATGTTATGGATGTAATAGACCACAGTGGCATATGGTGTTGCATACAAATAAAACGTGCTAATAATTATCTTCTATTTCTTGACTCGTTAATTTGTTGTTGTTTTTCACACACATACGTACACACTTTAATTAATTCATCCAAACATTACTTCACATGATTTAGGCCAACACATCATTTAATTTAAATTTAGTGAATTAGTAGATTTGAAGTTATATTTTTGCATATATGGATCATAATCAGAGCATAATGCTATGATAACTCTGATGATGATAGTCTTATTTAATGATATGATAACATGGATGATGATAGTGTTATTTAATGATATGATAACATGGATGATGATAGTGTTATTTATTGATATGATAACATGGATGATGATAGTGTTATTTATTGATATGATAACATGGATGATGATAGTGTTATTTATTGATATGATAACATGGATGATGATAGTGTTATTTATTGATATGATAACATGGATGATGATAGTGTTATTTAATGATATGATAACATGGATGATGATAGTGTTATTTATTGATATGATAACATGGATGATGATAGTGTTATTTATTGATATGATAACATGGATGATGATAGTGTTATTTATTGATATGATAACATGGATGATGATAGTGTTATTTATTGATATGATAACATGGATGATGATAGTGTTATTTATTGCAGATATTTACTGTCAGCATTAGGTGACCACTGCGGAGATGGGGAGGGTGAAGACAGATGTTCTCGTCCCTATTGCCGTCTGCCTGATTTGTGAGTAACAATGTTGAGATGCCTAAATGCCATTCCAACTTGATTAACTTTACAACACTGAAAATTTATTGTATAAACCATGGAGGCCAAACGTTTTTTATTTATTTAAAAGCAGCATACATGTCCGAGTCAGCTCTTTCTGATTTATTTGTTATATGGTCTACGACCATTGCACGCTCTGTATTTTTTTCAGTGGAGGATCATCTTTGGACATCAGAATCTGACGTCCACAGAGTTCAGATTCTGACGTCTAAGGACGGTCCCCTGCTGAGAGGGTTAATTATGTAATATTTTTTTCTTTCAAAATTTGTTACAATAACAGACGTGAGTGAACCCCGTCTTTTATTTCTTTCATTGCGGGGATCGACTTGAGTCGTCAGAATCTGACGTCTATAGACGTCAGATTCTGACGACTAAAGTTGATCCCCGCACTGTAGCAGTAAAAATTTGTATAATGGCCGTAGACCCATAACATAGGTATTCAAACGAATCAGAAAGAGCTAACTAAGACATTTATGATGATTTCAAATTGAATAAAACACTTTGGTCTCCATGGTTTTAACAAAACATATTCAACGCTTTAAGGGTTAATGGTAACGTAAAATAATACAATTCATGATATGTTTCAGTATTGCCGGAGATCGAGGGACAGTTCGGGAATTTGGGAGGACTTGGTAATTTAGCTGCTGGAGCCATGAACAATTTAAAGTCGGGACAGGCTGGGCAGGCGTTTGGTCAGATGATGGGAGCAGGAGGGATGGATAAAGCGGGTGATGCTCTGGGGAATATTATAGGGTCAGATAAGGTCAACCAAGCTGTGGACATGTTGAAGGGTAAAGTAGAGGAGAGTGGAGGGTGTCAGAAGAAAGAGGAGCTCGCCAAGTGTATAGAGGACCTCACCAACAGCTTCTACCCTGTACTCAAGGTCATACCAGAGGCTCTAGGGGTTAACCAGGGAGGGGGTGGTAAAACAGGGGGTGGAGATAAAGCGGGTGGTAAGCCAGGGGGGTTTACCGGAGGGGGTGGAGGTACACCAGGGAGAGGGGGGTCAGGGGCCACTAGTCCCGGGGGATCTACAGGCGGGGGGTTTGGTGGGTTCGGCAATATGAACACGTTTGGAAGTAGAACGAACAACCGAGGCGGCAGCACCGGATCTAAAACCAGCACTAAAGCCGGGCGTTCACGGAAAACTACCACTACATCTAACAAGAGGAGGACACCCTCGTCTAAGTTTGGTCGGAGGAAGCGATCAGAACCGTCATCATCTGGATTCCGCACGTTAAAGCAGATGAGCGACGCTGAGGTCAGATCTCTGGATATACCCACCGGATGCAGGTAAATATCACCTTAACTCTTACAGCGCTGGGATCAACTTTGGTCGTCAGAATCTGACGTCTGTAGACGTCAGATTCTGACGACTAAAGTCGATCCCCGCGCTGTAAGATTAAAAATATTCCTAATGGCCGTAGACCGTCCCCACGCTGAAAGAATTAAAATATTTCTAATGGCCGTACACCCATAACATAGGTATTCAAATGAATCGGAAAAGCCAACTAAGACATTTATGATGATTTCAAATTGAAATAACCCTTGGCCTCCAAAGTTTTCATAAAAAAAATTCAGCGCTTCAAGGGTTAACCCTTGCAACTCTGAATATAAGTGGCACCTTAACCCTCACAACGCTGAATTATTTTTGTTCAACCCATGGAGACTAAAGGGTTTTTTCAATTTGAAATCATCATAAATGTCTCAGTTAGCTCTTTCCGCTTTATTTGAATACCTATCTTATGGGTCTGCGGCCATTACAACTATTTTAATTGTTTTAGTACAGGGACCGTCTTTATACATCAGAATCTGATGTCTTTGATGTATAAAGATGGCCTACGCTGAAATGTTTAAGGCACTATAATAGTATCATTCTTATGTTTTAAAGACCAAGGGTTTATTAATTATTTGAGTGCAGGTATCAAGTTTTGACGTCAATTTGTAACGCTATCCACACTGAAGTCAGGTTACCAGCCGAATACAAGTAAATAGAATCTAAAGAGCACATCAATCAGACCGTTCAATGTTTGTCCACGTCACGACTGGGCCGACAAAGTAACCAACCGATTTGTCCAAATTTGGAACAACAATATCCCGACATAATATCCATGCTTAATACATCTATTAAGGACATATCCCAACGTCAGGACAATATTTAGGACTCAACTAATCACAGTACACAGTGGTAGCTCATCAGGACATTTGGAACATTCCTCAGGACATTATTATATGGTCAAGCCACGCCATTTACCTTGTAGGAAATGAATCGGGCTTTAGGCCACCTTTGTGCACATATAGGCTAAACTGGGCCAGGAGACCCCCTGAGGTTTGTGAGATGATCGAGATGACACTGTCCTCCAGACACAGGATTCGAAATTCGAGCCCTGGCGGTCTGAGGCCGAGCACGCTAACTCTCGGTCACGGAGGCTCCCCTTAATACTGACTTTCACACGTGGATGAGGAAGAAACATTTTTGTTTCTTTCAAACCGCCGAGACCGGGAACCGAACCCCGAACTCTGGCGTGAAAGGCAGCGGTACTAACCACTACCCCAGGGCCCCCGCCCATTTACCTTGTAGGAGAATCATGTCCCGAGTTAGTCATACTCGATACAGTCCCGACACTTTGAATGTTTGAATGTTTTTACTTTTACAGCAAAATTAAAATGACCATATCAGTAACGAAAATTAGGAAGAGTGATAATGAAATGAAAATAATGAAAATACCCAGTGTGCATGAAATTTTTTTACTAAAATTTATTTTGGTATACTACACTTGAGATGTAATGTAATCAGGTCATTATACTTACGTTGGGATGTGAACACTTCACAACTCAAGGTAAAATAAAATATGTTGGCGGTGACCTTGAAGCGCCAAAATATTGTTGCATAAACATGGAGATGGAAGGGGTTTCTTCAATTTGAAATCATCTGCTTCAATTAACCCTTTCAGGCCTGAATTTACCATAGTCATCTTTATTCACTACAAGCCGCGAATTGCTGTCGCAATTCTCGACTTGTAGTGAATGAAGATGATTTGATGTGGTTTAAAAATTGTAGAAAATTACCACGTATTGGTAAAGCAGTTTCATGGAAATTTTCATTATAAAACCCTTAGTTGTAGGAAAATGAAGTGTGTTTACAGTGATGTAAAATTATGCTTCAATGCATCGTGAGGGCTTAAAGGCTTAAATAGCTATGTGATGGGTCTACAACCTATACATTTTTTAATTCTTTTAGTACCGGGATTGACTGTCAAAATCTGACATCTATGACGTCAATTTCTGATGTATAAAGTTAATCCCTGCACTAAAACTGACAGGGTCAAAAGTTCATAGTTATATTGCAGCATTATATTGTGCAGGTTTTGCAGATTCAACCTTTAACCTCCATTTTTTGTATTGTAGAATCCTGAAAGGTAATGAATTTGAGGAGATGGGAGTTTGTATGTACAACCAGCAGGGATGTCTGGAAGAGAAGCAACAACTGGCGAGCGTGCTGGTGGGCGCCAGGAACCACCTACTACCATACTGTGACACAGGTGATATATTTATATTATATTTATGTAATATTTATACTTGGAGCAATATGCTTCTTTTAGCTGATTTATATTTGCCACATATTGCACTAAACTTTTATTTAGATATTGCCAACTCAAGGATAAGGAACTTTACAGGTGTAAAGTACAATAGCCATCTGACTCATTAGATATTCCTAGTGTCGTTACAATACCCTCCTCACGTTATGTTATTGTTACAGGGCGCAGTAACTTTAAGTCTCCTTACGTTACGTTATTGTTACCGGGTGCAGTAACTTTAAGTCTCCTCACGTTATGTCTTGTCACGCCTCCCTCACGCTATGTTATTGTTACAGAGTGCGGTAACTTTAAATCTCGTCATGCCTCCCTCACGTTATGTTACTGTTACAGGGTGCGGTGACTTTAAGTCTCGTCACGTTATATTATTGTTACAGGGTGCGGTAACTTTAAGGCTCCTGACGCTATGTTATTGTTACAGGGTGCGGTAACTTTAAACCTCCTCACGTTATGTTATTGTTACAGGGTGCGGTAACTATATGTCTCCTCACGTTATTTTATTGTTACAGGGTGCGGTATTTTTAAGTCTCCTCACGTTATGTTATTGTTACAGGACGCGGTAACTTTAAGTCTCCTCAAGTTATGTTAATGTTACAGGGTGCGGTAACTTTAAAACTCCCCACGTTATGTTATTGTTACAGGGTGCGGTAACTATATGTCTCCTCACGTTATTTTATTGTTACAGGGTGCGGTATTTTTAAGTCTCCTTCACGTTATGTTTTTGTTACAGGGTGCGGTAACTTTAAGTCTTGTCACGTTATATTATTGTTACAGGGTGCGGTAATTTTAAATCTCGTCATGAATCCCTCACGTTATGTTATTGTTACAGGTTGCGGTAACTTGAAGTCTCCGCACGTTATAGTATTGTTACAGGTTAAGGTAACTTAAGGTCTTGTCATGCCTCCCTCACGTTATGTTATTGTTACAGGATGCGGTAACTTTAAGTCTCGTCACTCACTCCCTCACGTATGTTATTGTTACAGGGTGCGGTAATTTCAAGTCTCGTCACGCTTCACTCAGCTCATGTAATAAGAAGATGAACAGCAGGATGAAATGGCTGAAAAACAAAAACCGTCAAACTATATCAGACGCTCATCGCAAAGCCTTCTGCAAGTAAGTTGGCAAAGAGGAATTTGAATTAGAATGATAGATGTACAGTGTATTGTGAAATTAAGCAGTCAAATATGCGATATCAATAATAGGGGAGCTTCTATCGCAGCTTACACCTGAAATGGATTTGAAATATTTGTCTGAAAGATGTCATGGTTGTTTTAGGATATAGACACTAGTGTAGGTTACGAAATAGAGAAAGCCCTTGATTCTTTTCTCACAGGTATTAATATTTCAAATGAAAATTCGGGAAGTCTATTATGATGATGGCCTACACAATTTATATTCAGTTTATAATTTTTAAAATCTATTATACGTCACATTACATGCTCGAAGGGTTAACCTAGAAGTGCTAAGCTAGTTGTTTTGAACGGTTTTATTTATGACTTTAACTCTTTAAACCCTCACTATGCATCATTTAGCATCTCCAATTTTTTTTTAACACTCTGGTGTTTTAGAATATAATTTTTTACGGACCTGAAGTGGTTGATCGCGGTAGCGAGACACAATTTCATGTCGTTAGAAAATTAATGATATTACTTAGCGCTTTGCAGGATGAGATTTAAACCAATATAATGGTCTACAATATGCCCAGAATACCCAGATTTTTAGACAGTGTATAATTATAGCACTGTGGCGCCAGGTTAGCTCATTGGTAGCGTGGTTGACTCAGAGCCCGGGGGGTACCGGGTTCGAATCACGCTGCGGCCGATATCTTTCCTTGGTGCACACATATGCAGTGACCTAAACTGTTCAAAATCGTGGGATAATGACAACCGAACGTATAACCGATTCGCGCCGCATAAAAAACCGTACAAAATAGATAAAGAAATAAAATGACCAATATGTCAAAGTTGACATGCAAAGGGTCAATAAAACCTATAATTATAGCATAACACTTAAACATAGTCTGAAAAATATTGCGCAGACCCTATATTGTTGATTAAAGATAATGCACAGGTCCATTATCTATTACTATATTGTACGTTAATAAGTAAGCAGCTACACGAGTTTGGCTTTACATTGTAGTAACAGTATAGACTATTATAAAAATATAATGCCTATTATCTATGTTTCTGATGTTTTGCTATTTTCAGACAGTACACTAAGACAATCAGCTGTTATAAGGCAGCTGAGGACTGCCCTGTATTAGAGGAGTTTGTGGCAGCAGAGAAAGGGGGAGAAGACATAGGAGAGTGGTGTGACATCAAAGATACAGGTTCTAAAGACAAGGTATCTCCTGCACAACCAACTGTGAGCACAGGAGGAGGAGGAGGTGGAACAGACAAAGGGAAAGGAGCAGGTGGGAAAGGTAAGTCGGGAAATGCGGGTTAACCCTTACAGCACGGAGATCGACTTTAGATGTCAGAATCTGACATCCGTAGATGTCAGATTCTGACATCTAAAGTTGATCCCCGAACTAATAGAATAAAAAGTATGAAAGATGTAACTAAGACATTTATGATGATGTAAAATAGAAAAAAAACCTTCGCTCTCTATGGTTTATACAAAACCCCGGGGTAAGGATTAATTATGTGTGCACAACAAGGAACAAAAGAGGTGGAAAAACACATGAAACAGGCAAAGGCAATGGCCGTATGAGAAAGTGTCTGTAACTCTAATACAGCATTGGAACCATTTAAAAAAAAATTATATCAATAAAAACATTCACCTTTCGTGCTGGTTTAATTTTCAGCCAAGGTTCTAAGAATCATGTGTGCTATATACAATATGTAATAGCTTTTGTAAATTTGTGTAAAAATGGAAGTTTAAAGGAGCTAACTTAAATATTTATTTTTAAGTTTTATTTGCGTTGAGATAGAAATTGCTGCCGCAATTCCCACTTCAAAGTGAATAAAAATGTCAATTTATATTATTGTTTAATCATTTGACTAATTTTCGTGTATTTTTATATATTATATGATATATGTTATGTTCTTTTTGACAGGAAAGGAGAGTGGGAAGTCTGGCGGTTCTACTAACGGGAGGACTAATACATCAACAGGTGTATCCGGCTCAGACACCTGTGATCCCCAGAAGGTCATGAAATGCTTCTCCCCCATCACTAGCCATCTCCAGCCTCAGATGGAACCTCTGTATCAGACCATGAGGAGAGATAGAGCCCCAGGAGGCGGTGGACGTACTAGAGGTGGAACAAGAGGTTCTACTGGCAGTAAAACGGGTTCCACGGGGGGCACAAGAGGATCTACAGGCGGGGCGAGGGGCTCTACAGGCAGCACAAGGGGAGGTATTGGTGGAAACAGAGGAACTACAGATAGGGGAGGCAACACTGGTGGTGGAGAAAAAAGTGAGTCTACTGAAGAGGGTACAAGGCGACCAACCAACGGCAAAACAGGTAGCAGAGGCCGTACCACAGGAGGAACTGGAGGGGGTAGCACTGGCACGTCTAAGGCAGGGCGAGCTATAGAAACTGGAGGGGGTAGTACAGGCGGTACAGGCGGTGGATTAACGGAAAAAAAAACTACGAGTAAAGGTGGCAGTAATACTAACACAGGGAACCGATTCAGTAAAAGTGGAGGTAACACAGGGACAAGTGGTGGTGGTACACGGCGCGGTGGAGGCGGCGGCGGCGGGGGAGCTATTAATAAAGGTGGCATGGTGATGCCTACGTTTGGTGGCAGTGGTGGGTCTGGTCCGATGTCACGAGGTAAACGGGATGCTGATTTTCACACTGTAAACAAGCGCTCTTCACCTGCAGTAAAGCCGAACATGAGAAATCCCCCGTCCAGATCGCCCACACTGGACCTCTCTGCTCTAGATATATATACACAGCCTCTGGTACCCGTAGAACAGCTAACATCGTGGCAGCTGGAGAAGATAAATCTAGAACATGCATGCAGGTCAGGATCACTTTAACCTTTTCACCACCATACATGACGGAAATTTCCGTCGTCATTCGTCAATGAACGTAACCATAAAATGACACAAATTTTCGTCAAATATATACTACATTTATGCATTTTTCGTCATTTGAAGCTGGAAATTGCGTTAGCAATTCCAGCTACAAATGACGAAAAATAGAACTCCTACACCAGTATATCTGGATCCTGGCATGCACCTCGGCCTGGAAGTCAAAGGGTTAATAACATCTATACCTTACAATTGTAGCACTCATTATATAGCCAATACAAACTTTTGCCATATCTTTATCCACACATTTCGATTTCTTTAAAAAACTGAAATTTTACGATTAACAAAGATGATAGATGTTTATATTGAATTTGAATGCTGGAGAACAAATTATGTCATTTAGTGTTTATCACAAACATTCATACATTACATCTGCCATCACAGTATAACTTGGGTTATTCTGAATTGCTAAATCATGCGATAACCAGACATGGTGGATCCTATTATGAATCACAGCTTAAGTGTTCAAGCCTGATTTGAATACTACTCATTTAGTTATCTTAAACTTCATATTCCCAATCATTTGTTTAAAATATGACGTGTAAAACAAACTGAATGTAATATGATTTTTGCAATTAAAATTTTCATTTTTTCATATGTCTGCTTGTTTTCTTCTGGCAATACATTTTAGTGGGAGAGACAATAAACAGAATGTGAAGGAATGTGTCCAGGAGAATAGTGTGGCTTGTGATGCAGACTCCCAGCAAAATGCGGAGGACCTACTGCCCCACCTGGTCGATTACTTAGAACCATATTGCAAAAAAGGTAAGCATAAACATGATAAAGATAGTCCAAGCTAGTACAATGCGTTTTGTCACTGAACCTTGTTTTGTAATGTATTTAATGTTTTTGTTGTTTTTATACAATTAGACAATGCTGATTCTAAATCCAATGAATGGCAGATTGTAACTGCTGAGCATTTTTAATATAAGGTAAAATTCATAATGGCCAATATAAAATAGTTAAAAAACAATATTTTTCCCCGAATGTTTTTCTCTCGTAGTAATAATGATTTTCAAGGAATAAAGCAATATTTGACGTTGATTTGAATTGACCTTTGCATATATGAGCCCGAGCGTGGGATATAATGCTGATTGAACATTTAATTGTAAAACACTGCTGCTGATGAGGTACACTTTTGTACAACACACATATGTACAAAATATATGCTACCTCTAATATATGTAAACGATTGACTAGGCCCCATGGGTTCTTTCTCTGTTAGGATTATTATAGTTCATGACTTTATATAAAAGGCACGGACAGGAACATCAACTATTCCATTTAAATATTATGTGATTTTGCTGTTTCCATTTATTTATAGAATGTAAAGATGGTGTGAAGCGCATGAAAGGGATCACACTGTGCTCTAACAAATTCAAATCAAAATCACAAGATTCGTCAACATTTTGCAGGTAAGTGTATAGATTCGTTTCTGAGAAACTGCGAACTACGAAAATTACAACGAGGAGGCTAAAGTATATATCCATAAGATTTTTAAATCTAAACTCACTTTACTTATCTGTATCGCGTTTTGATAGTTTTGCTTTGTAATCGTAATGATATATTAAATACTCAATGGTCCGCTTAGTTGATCAGCTGACAATATTTTTACATTTGAATATGTATCCTTTATAATCCCTAATTAACTTCTGCACCATTTTCTTAATTAAAACGATTTTATTCACAACATGTAATGTGGAATATAAATGAATGATTCGACTTCTAAGCCCTTACAATGCCGAAATCTTTTTCGTTTTTTAAATTTTTTTTTTTTTTATTAATTTGAAATAAATAAAAAATGTCTTAATTAGCGCTTTCCGCTTCATTTGAATACCTGAGTCATGGGTCAATAGCCATTATGATTGTGTCAGTGCTGGGATCGAATTTAGATGTTAGAATCTGATGTATATAGACGTCAGGTTCTGATGTCTAAATCGGTCCCTGCACTAAAAAGGATTAAATTACTATTAGTAAAATCACATATTGTTTGTTTTCAGTGACTATAACTCTACCCTGCGTTGTCAAGACAACCACGTGAAGCGGTGTGCATATTTACAGAAGCACGCTGAGAAGGAGCAATCACAGAGTCACATGAGAGCCGCAAATAGTGTGTGTCACAAAGGTCCATCTGTCCCCCGCGGGGTAACACCTGGCCCAGACAGCGGGGCCAGCACAGCTCCACCCGGTGACAGGGGTAAAGGCAGTAGACGGGATAAGTCAGGTAGCGGGGTGTGTTCAGTGAAGCAGGCGGCAGCGTGTATACATCCTTTAATGGCCACATTCAACGATATGCTGAATCCTCTCAAAGGTCATCTGGTCAATTTGATAACACAAGATGGCAGCTCTGATGTAAATGAAGTAAAAAACAAAATAGGAAACCTGATCGGCGGAAATAAAGCACCCGGTGGCAGCGGTGGAAACAATCTGGTAGGTTCCCGAGGGGGAAGTCCTGGTGCTGGAGAAAACAATGCAGGAGGCGTTGGTGTAAGAGGAAATAGTAACTCGGGAAACAATAAGAAAGGTGGAAACCCCTTTGCGGGTAACAGCGGGGGATTTGTAGCTCCTACATTTGGACGGAAGAGGAGGGCTGCAGCCGAAACAGAGACAGAAAATATTCAGGGGAGAGTTAAACGACAGATGGCTGCTCCGAGCTTTGGTGGTGGTAACGTACCAGGAAGTGGTGGGAAGAGATCTGGTGGCTCACGGCGGCGATCACGTGGTGGAAGTAAAAAGCCAACAACAGGAAGCTCAGGATCCAGTGGTAGCACTAAAACAGGATCCAACCGATTTGGGGGAAATACGAATTTCAGCAAAGGACAAGTTTCTGGTGGATCTAAAACGGGGACAACAGAAAAAATTGGTGGGCAAGATGGTTTGGGAGGGATTACAGGGGGAGGTAAAGGAACATCAGGTAATGGTGGTCTCACAGGAGGCAGTAAAGGCATTGGTGAACTGGGGAACAAGATCGGGTCTAGGCTTGGAGGTAAAGACATTGGAGACCTCGGTAACAAGCTCGGATCTGGACTGTTAAAACAGACAAAAACTCTACCATTGGACAAGGTTACACTGCCCGGTATATTTGACCTCACAATGGATCAAGCCAGCAACGTAGGATTTGACAAAGGCTGTGGGTGAGTTAAGTAGCTGCGATCAAACCAGGGATGAAGTGCAATTTCTTTTCTTGCTTGTAATTTTCACAGTCAGCTGTAGCATATCAATATCAATATTACGAGTAATATCAAATGGCGATCCTTATCACTTAACATGGAACAAACAGCACATGAGTGTTTTTTTTTCCAATACCACAATCAAATGAACACCGGTTACATATCATCTGAAAAATATACATTTTTAACCCTTACAATGAAGAATATCTATGAAAAAGTTTTTTTTTTAATTTGGTAAGAAATAAAATTAGGATGTCTTTAGCCCCAGTTTAAACACAGATAAAGCAGTCCCCCTGTAAAACCTACTTGTCGCCTGTATAACTCAGCTCGCCAAATTCTTGGTTTGACAGCATCTACAAGTGATTAATCTAGTTATCTTGCATATTCACAAAAGTAACCTGTCCATTGATAACGTACATCATGGCAATGATAATTTAATTAATTATAAGTGTAGTTGTTATCAGACTACCTATTGTAATAAAAATGTAGGTATATCAGGGCATATTTTAATAAAAATACACAATTTCGCTGTATAAACCCAGTATAAATATATATTTCTTTTTAAATCAATTACTCAGTTTGTACTGACCATTCCACATGTCATACTGATTTGTTTCCAGGCATGTACTTGGTACAGAGGTTCGTCGATGCGTGGCTGATAACTTGGACACGTGCGATGAAGACAAGAGAGATGAAGTGTATGATTTACTGGAAAAAATGGAAGACCATGTTATCCCTTACTGCTCTCAATGTAAGCTGACCATTTACCATTTGAATCCAACGTGTACAAAGTAGTAGCAGAGGGATATTCGGGGGGGGGGGGGGGGCTGTGCTTAGGGTACTGGAACATCCCCTTTATTTTTCCAGAGTGATGACTGTCAATCTTATTAGATTTCATCCAGGCTCATATCTATATTTTACAACAAAGATACCAGAAAATCAAAACACTACTTGTTTATTTTTACAAAATTTGCCATGCGCGTAGCTTCCGTACCTCCCACCCATTTTAAATTCCACACATATCACACAAAAACTTCACACATATCTCACCTTACCAGTGTTTTTTTCTTGATTCATCACTGAAATAAGGTTCCATAATTTTCAGCTTGTAATGACCTTGAGGAAGAGTGGAGTGCAGTGGTCACCTGCAAAGACGACATGGACAAAGCGTTGAACAATAAGATGGCTGTAGATGATCTTTGTCGGTGAGGCTTTTTATTTTTTATTCATAAATATATAAATTTTCACATAGATTACCTCTTATTATTTACCCATACTGTCACAATCATTTCTATTTATTGTTGCACAAAAGAAATCCATAACTAGACTTAAGCTGAAAAGATATCTGAAGAACTAATAATCACACAGATGCTTTCTGTAAAATCCAAACTGTTAGAATGTTAAAAAAATTCTGGAACGTAAGCAATATAACTTGCATACAATGCTGAAATAATTTTGTATAAACAATGGAAAAGATTTTGTTCAATGAAAAGTCATCATTGATGTCTTACTTATGAATACATATGTTATTGATCTACAGCCATTATACATTCTTTTATTATTTCAGTACGGGGATCGACTTCAGACGTCAGATTCTAATGTCTATAGACGGTCCCCGTGCTTTAATGGCTAAGTGGAGTGTCGTACCAAATAATCTATCACTCCTTGATTTAGGCTCCTCCCTGATTTTACAGCCATTTTTCATAATCAATAATTGATTTTTGAGGTAGTGTTACACGGTTTTGTGTGGTAATGATATAGATTTTCCGCTTATAAGTCACGAAGCTGCAATTGCATCATTTCACATCAATCGAAGATGGGTTATACATCATATCTGCTGTCACATCATAATCTAGGTTATTCAATAAGGTGGTATCATGAGGTAACCCAGATTACCACAGTAAACCAGGTCTGAGCATGATGGTCAAATGAAGGATATTTAATACTGAAAAGCTATTATAGGGGTTTGAATCCACAAGAGTATGGTTTAGGAGTGTGATTTGATATTAATTAGTTAACCCTTCGACTTCCAGACCGGGGTGCATGCCAGGATCCAGATATACTGGTGTACGAGTTCTATTTTTCGTCATTTGAAGCTGGAATTGCTAACGCAATTTCCAGCTTCAAATGACGAAAAATACATAAATGTAGTATATATTTGACGAAAATTGGTGTCATTTTATGGTTACGTTCATTGACGAATGACGACGGAAATTTCCGTCATGTATGGTAGTGAAAAGGTTAAAAAGGTAGCTTTATTATCTGAGACGATTTACAGGGTCAATCATCAACACTATATTCATATAGAGATACAACTACTCACTCAAGTCTTAGATGTGACCACTGTTTAAAGATTGTATACTAATATCCTTTTGATGCTGAGACACAGGTTTGTACTTGTCCATGTACTTGTCTAATGTCTATGTGCAATGTGTATTTCAGGGTATATGCTGAGGCTCGCTTTGTAATGTCTCTATGTACAGTGTATTTCAGGGTATATGCCGAGGCTCTGGTTTGTAATGTCTATATTTACTGTGTATTTCAGGGTATATGCTGAGGCTCTGGTTTGTAATGTCTATATTTACTGTGTATTTCAAGGTATATGCTGAGGCTTGGGTTTGTAATGTCTATATTTACTGTGTATTTCAGGGTATATGCTGAGGCTCGCTTTGTAATGTCTATATGTACTGTGTATTTCAGGGCATATGCCGAGGCTCTGGTTTGTAATGTCTATATTTACTGTGTATTTCAGGGTATAAGCTGAGGCTCTGGTTTGTAATGTCTATAATGTGCTGTGTATTTTAGGGTATATGCCGAGGCTCTGGTTTGTAATGTCTATATGTACTGTGTATTTCAGGGTATATGCTGAGGCCGGGGTTTGTAATGTCTCTATGTACTGTGTATTTCAGGGTACATGGCGAGGCTCTGGTTTGTAATGTCTATATTTACTGTGTATTTCAGGGTATATGCTGAGGCTCTGGCTTGTAATGTCTATATTTACTGTGTATTTCAGGGTATATGCTGAGGCTTGGGTTTGTAATGTCTATATTTACTGTGTATTTCAAGGTATATGCTGAGGCTCTGGTTTGTAATGTCTATATTTACTGTGTATTTCAGGGTATATGCTGAGGCTGGGTTTTGTAATGTTTTTATGTACTGTGTATTTCAGGGTATATGCTGAGACTCTGGTTTGTAATGTCCATATATACTGTGTATTTCAGGGTATATGCTGAGGCACGCGTTTGTAATGTCTACATGTACTGTGTATTTCAGGGTATATACTGAGGCTCTAGTGTTTAATGAATATACTGTGTATTTCAGGACGTATGCCGAGGCTCGGGTTTGCTTTGACAACAACAGGGGTTGCTCATATGTTAACCAGATGATTGATGAGGTGGAGGCGAAGCTAAAGAAGGATCTAGGTGCTAAATGTGCAGCGTTTATGGCTAATCTGGGTAAGACCACGCCCCCTGCCCCCAAGTGTGACCTCACCTCTGCGCTGACCTGCATGGGGGATGTACAAGGTGACCTTGATCCTATGTTATCACCAGGCTTCACATATGTACAATCTTTAGTCGAGGCTATGAACGCCAAGCAGACTACACCTCAACCTACGACAACCACAGCTAAACCTCAAGACTCTAACAAGAAGAAGAAAAGCCGCAGATGGGGGAACTTTGGAAGAAAGCGCCGAGCGTTTAATGAAACCCCTTTCCTGTTAAATCGTTTGGATGAAGTGAAGGACAAGTTACGTGAGCTGAATCTGAATGCGGGATGTAGGTAAATATGCCTTCTTCGCTCTAAAGAAATACAAGTATTATCGATTGCAATGCTTAAAAATATTTGAATTTTGCGTCTACAAATCCATCAAAATTTGCTTTTTTTTTTCTTTGAGAGGCAAGTGTTGTGTGCCTTGATTTTAAAGTATGTGCTTATTATTGGCGTTAGCACATCTTTGTATTTTTTATTTTGACAGCTAGTTCCACCTGGTTTGCCAAAAAGAAATCTTTAATTTACTACTGTGTTGTAACAAACGTGTAAACCTTTTTTGCACCTATATCTATAAATTCCCCTAACTATTTTATTGCAACACACAATTTTGTGCAATAATTTCTTATTTTAGGTGACATGTAGTGATGTAAAGCCATTTTTGTGTAATATGTAATGTAATACGTACATAATATATATGATTTACTTTGTGAGTTATACAAAAGTAAATGGCAGTAATTAGTTTAGGTGTAATGTGTTATTTAATACAGATATGATTTACTTTGTCAGAGAGTTATACCAGAGTAAGTGGCAGTCATGTGTTGACCACCAGACAGAGGGGTGTGATGGCGATGTCAAAGGTCAAGTAGTATCGGCCATCGATCACATCAGGCAACACATGGATCCATACTGCAAGGAAGGTAGGTCAAAGGTCAAGGTAAGCTTTGATGGCTATGATCCATACTGTAGAGAAGGTAGGATGTGATGGCTATTTCACGCTATTTCATAACCATTTCAGGCTCGTCTTATTTATAATACAATAAACAATCACAATACGAGCCAGAGAAGCTGACGTAGGGTGGATCGCTTTTCTCTCATACCCCTGTTCTCATTTCGGAAATTATCAATACTATAGTCGATTAGGTTTATTGTCATACTCGTGACTACATTATTTGAATATGTGCTCCAGTTGGAGAATACAACAACTGGAGAGGCATCTACCTTGAGAACATGACATAATCAGTATAAGCACATTCTGAGCTTTAAATTCAGTTGTTATACTAGTCTTAAAATAAAGATATTTTCACTATCTTGAAGGAGGAATTGCCGTAATAGTTCAGATCTCAAGGTGAATGACAATAAGAGGAAATAGCAGGGTACTGGGAGGGTGGCAATGCATTGAGGGAGGAAATGGAATCCAGGGCAATGCCATACTCTGTTATTTATCATTCAAACTTCACTGATTCATCAGTGCACATGCATCTGGGGTGCACGGCTTTAAGCACTGATAATTTTGGTGGGGTTTGCAATTATTCAGGGTGAGATGGTGGGAGTTGACCAACCACATACCTGGAAATAATTAAAATGTTCAGGTGCTGAGAGAGTTGACTGGTGGTTATACCTGATGCGCCAAACCGCATACAGTGGTGATTACTAGTTGGACATTTCAACATGGGCAGTGTCTGAGAGTGTGTCTGTGAGTGAGCAAACAGCACTGCTGTGGGAGTGAACATTTGAACAGTCATTTTTTATTAATGCAATGTTGCGTTATTATATTAATTGGCTACAATATATTAGGCTGAATACGGATATTTAATTTACAGTGTTTCAATATATTTCTTTGCTTTTGAATGTGATATATTTATGACCTAAAAAAATGTCCCAAATTTGTAATGGTTGACATACTCAGAAATTTGTGAGATTGCTATACTTAGAAATATTAGTTTTGTCTCAGATTGTGGTGATCTGGTGCCTCGGTTTGAAGAGGTGTCTGAATGTACAGATAAACTACTAAACCTGGTAAAGGATGGATATGGCACCCCAGAGGAAAATGCGGAAAAGTGCAGGTAACCACATCTAATAGTCGTAACTTAAAACAAAAACGTAGAGAAGTGCAGGTAAAACAGAATATTTTCAGTGCACTGTAGGGCCTTGTCGCATAATCATACGTGTCTATGGTCAGTAGCAAGGCATAAATGGACATTCATTCGAGCCATTTATGTAGTGGATGTCTGGATTACAATAATAATACTTTAATTGTACTATTTGAATTGGGCCTCAAGTTAATACACACGCTATTGTGGTTCACTGTCGGGTCATAGGTCAACTCTTAGAAAAATGAAATATTATTGTATAAACCAAAAATGTGTTAGTTAGATCTTTCTGTTTCATTTTAATATGAATATTATAGGTCTACGGCCACTATAATTGTTGTAATTCCTTCAGTTTGGGGACCTACTTTAGACGTCAGAATCTGACGTCTACAGACTTCAGATTCTATCATCTAAAGTCGGTCCCCGTTAAGAGAACTGATCGAAAGTTTATTGTTGTAGGAGTTATGAGAGTGGAGTGGAGTGTTTTGAGTTTAATGTTGGAGGTTGTAACTGGCTTTATGGACACATCAGACCCTCATGGACGACGATAGAGCAATTCATGACCCCTATCTGTAACCAACCTGATGTAGAGACCACACAGGCTCAAGTGGTGGAGACGACCACAGTTAATGTGCCGGAGACGACACATCTGGTGAAGGATACCACAGTCAATGTGCCAGAGATCACAGAGGCCAAAGCAATGGAAACTACCGCCGTTTATGTACCAGAGACGACTACTATGTCTACCACTACATCATCACCACCAACTACAACTAAAACCCGAGAAGAAACTACTACATCACCAACTACGACAACTACTGTGAGAATGACAACTACTACAGAAACAACAACGACTATGTTGCCAACTACAACAACTATTACGTCTCCATCCACCAGAGGAAAAGCTACTGAAAACTCGACGACAAGTACACCAGCTACCTCAGACATAAGAAATACTATTACAAAAACGCAAAGTTCAAATACTACAAAATCACATACAACACACCATTCACCGTCCAGCAGTGCTAAGCCAGAGTATGATGGCGCCGCATTTAGCACAACTGGAGATAGCAATGGCAAAGAACATGGTATGAAGAACTCAACACACCCGACAACAGCTACAGGGAAAGTAAGAACGAGAAGAAACACATGAATGGAATAATTAGGATAGTTAAAAAGAATTAGAAGCAGGGTCCACAAAAAAACCTGACATTTCTGATTATCTTAACTTTCTCTAGTTGACACTAGGGCAGTTAGGAGCTTGACGTTTTTTTAATAGAAATGTGGATAAGTTACGGTAATCTTCATTTAAATTAATTTTGAATTTGGGCCCTAGATGTGAGCCGTTGTTTCCCCTCATCTTATTCTTGCCCAATATGACATATGATATATTGCGATGGGCTTTAAATGTGAACCGCTATTCTTCCTCATCTATATATGCTACAATGCGTTATTTTATAAATAACTCATTTTCATTTACTGTCAAGTGAGAATTGATGTAGGAATTCCCTGCTGACAGTAAATGGAAATAAGGTTTCTGGGTAGATAAAGAATTAACACTGAATATTTTTTGGGTAGATAAAGAATTAACACTGAATCTATATAACAGTAGATAATAAGAAAAAAAATGATAACAATATTTTTAATTGTCACCCAGGTCTATACTACAACCAAAGGTATGAAGGAGAATGATGGGGATCACCCCAGCTCTAAGGGACCAGATACAGGAAATATGAACAATGGACAGAAACAGGCATTAGTGCCAGGTGACATAACACATTTAGCACAAAAATACATGTATAACATTGCAAACGCAATATCAAGATACAAGCTTAGTTCAGTTAATTCAGTTTGATGGGTTCCGTCAGTAACCAGGTAAAATAGTTAAAAAAAACTGGTAAAATGTTTGTGTTTAAGAGAGAAGCTGTGTTGAGTGTTAAAGCGACTGGCCCACGCTAAAATCATAAAAAAATCGGTGATTTTATTTTGGCTTCTTAATATGACCATATGATGTAAACATGTCCACAGACTAGAACTGCAAAAGTTTTTTAATTTTTGTGCTGCGCATTCACCAGTTAGACTAGATATAGAGACGAAATTCCCGTATTTCTAATTTTTGACATGGTTGTCAATAATTCGAAATCCGAAATTCCGTCTCTATATCTAGCCTAACTGGTGAATGCGCAGCACAAAAATTAAACACTTTTGCAGTTCTAGTCTATGGACATGTTTACATCATATGGTCATATTAAGAAGCCGAAATAAAATCACCGATTTTTTGATGATTTTAGCGTGGGCCAGTCCCTTTAAGTACACCCAACATCACTCCCAAGAGAGATATAAATATAGACCTCAATTTTAATGTAACGGTTTACTCCACATCATGTTTTCGTCTGAGTAATAAACTCAAATGACTAAATGGATGTGTGGCTGTAGGTGATATTTTTGCCTATTCACACTTCGCCGCCAAGCAGGATATAAGATCTAGTTCTCACTTAGGTTTCTTGTTATCGGCTTCTCAACTAGATCCAGGTGATCTCTATTTGTTTTATGTACTTTGTGGGTTATTCATACTTTGTCTCCACTGCTTTTTTTGCCTTTTCACAACATCTTGATATAGTTCTCAAATAGTCTTCTTGTTGTTAGGTGTCTAGAGTTCTATTGCTTTTCCCCTTTTTAGATAGTGTGTAAGTAATGATTGATCAAATGTTGATAGCTCTAACTTTTCAGAATTATAATAGTCATCAGTAATGGTTGGTCAGTTTTAGTTCTGATGCCTCTGATTTCTTTGTTTTAATAGGTTGTTAGAATTTTTGTTCTTTTCACCTTTCTACACAGCTTGTCCTATGGAGTGCTACTGCTCACTGGGTTGTCGTGGCAACATGAACACAGCAGATTGTATGACGTCACTACTATGTGAGTCCTCAGCGTGTGACTGCGGTGAGAGGTATGACGTGAGAGTTAACGGGAGGTGTGGTAAATATCTTCCTGATCACCTGTGTGGCGGAGGTGGAGATGGCGGGGAGAATAAACATATGTCCGCTCAGGGGAAGAAGGGGAAGAGTAGCAACAGACAGCCTATGATTGGTGATTATGGTACAGTCAGCAAAGCACAGCAGACTAAAGACAGCCCAAAAGAAGAGAAGCCAGGTAAGCTTTCGTCGTCCAAATGTGATATTGCCAGCAGAATGGAACAGTTTAAGTTTTTATCTAATTTAGGTCATGGTCATTTGATTCTAAGTTTGATGCATTTCCCGTCCATGAATATTACGTTTTCACTTATTTCCGCATCCATCTGGAACAATAAATATTTGATAATTTTCCCGTCGAGAGCAAACAAAAGTGGTCACTGTATGTGTTCTGCTAGTCCACAAAATAAAAATAAGTGTTGGCCCGTCTTTCAAGAAAACCAGCCAACAGCCAAAGAACAAACATTTTTATCATTTTAAAACCACCCGGTTGTACCTGTTTGTAAAGTTAAAAAACATTGAACATAATAATAAACAAATTGCTCTGGCCCTAGCATCTTATTTGAGTTACACAATGTTTAGGAATATGTGTAAACAGAGCCAAGAGACAGAAAAACAAGGTAACACACATTAAATTAAGTCTGATAGTCTGATAGAATTACGGGTAAAAAGGTTTCATTTCGCTCTCACCCACTTAAAGTTGTGTCTCGCTACCGCGACCCACAACTTCAAGTGGGTGAAGAGTACTTTGAAACGCCCTGTTCATTTCGTTGTAGAATAGTCCTGTATGCTGCTCTTTTTGTTTATTTGGCAGATAAGAATGTGGCTTACGCCGTGACGGGGGCTGCGGCAGCCGGTGTAACTCTGGCCGCCATCTTGGGATTTATCCTCAAGAGACAGTAACCATGGTAACCTTGGTGCAGTCGCTGTCTCATTTTAGCTGTGATTGGCCTAATTGTAATCGTTAAATTTTCATTTATCTATTTACTTCAATTAAATGTTCTAAAGAAAATTATTATTAAAACACTTCTCTGATGATGTTGATTTTGATACCATAAATGGCTTTTTCTGATTCATTTTAATACATATTTTAAATGTGTACAACCATCATAAGTATTTGACTTTTTAGTGTGTTTTTTGACATCAGAATTTGAGCACTTTTCCTACACAAAATATTAAATCTGACACATTGAAAGGTTAAATTAACTCAATGTATTTTCTCAGGTAGTTGTGAGACGTAGACATTACATACACGCTGTGTATTATTATTCATAATGAGTAGATTATACAATTATATTATGACGAGAGATTTAGTGATACTCAAAAACGTTTTGTACAGTGCATTCTTTTTGCTGATTTCTCGACCAATTGTAACAATATTTTTTTCTAGAACCTCCGGGGACTACATAGAAAACTTGAAAACAATATTGTGCAGTGAGCAAATTAATCTCTATGGGATGTGATATATTTGAAATTATTGCATCCTTATATTATATATAAACATGTTAACTTTATTCAGTCGTGGTACTTTGTAATAGTGGTATAGACTGACGACGCTACATCTCCTGTGAAATAAAGTTATAAAATCAATAACATATAAATGTGTTCCAGTTATATATCAAATTACAAAGTTTACAATTGCAATAAATGTATGCTAAGACAGTAAATAATCAGCGTATATGTCGCCCCCCCCCCCTTGAAATTTGAACGGTGTGTATATCTACTTCTTTTCAAAAGGGGGAATGCACACATGGCAAGACCAAAAGAATAATTTGAATTGAAAAAGTACATATCACACTTCATAATAGTGGGACATGTATCATTTAAACTGAATAATGTAAAGGTGTATTACACGGCTTAATCCTTAAAGCAATAAATTAAATTATTTAAATAATTATGACTAATTTCCAACCCCTCGAAGTTGTGACTCGCTACCCCGACCGACAACTTCTAATGGGTGAAAACTAATTTAAATTTGATCCCCACACTGAAAGAACAAAATGTTTATAATGGCCGTAGACATAGGTATTCAAATGAAGCGGAAAGAGCCAACTAAGTCATTTGTGATGATTTCAAACTAAATTTGTTCTCTTATTTAAATAAAATTATTTCAGCCCTTTAAGGTTAGGGGATACAACTGAAAATTTCCCATTATTATAAAGTTTTTTTTAAACATATGACAAATGTCTATATTTTGTCACCCTGTCCGCGTCTTGTAGAGTAGGTGACCTTCAGAGTGTAGGTAATATAGGCTGGTTGGGTTATTTATATAGTGTCCACTCACCAGATGTCCCCTCTTTCTATAGGCCTACAATCACCGGCAGTCACATACGATGTATATTTACTGTCAGTGTTCATTGAGAATGTTATTTCATATATTATGGTGAGTGGGTCGTTGCAATCAGCTGCCATGATTGAGTCAAGCATCACTGACTACTGGATAATTAGTTAACAAATTTTCTTTCTGTCATAGAAAACATAATAAACTGATGTTATCTATGGCTATTAACACTAAAAAAACAGTATAGAGCTTATTTTTTCATCCACTTAAAGTTGTGTTTGCTACCGCGACCCACAATTTAAGTGGATAAAAAAATAATTATATATGTACAATTTGAATATATGTCATTCTTTCAAATTGCTCATTTTTCTTTCTGTTTGAAGAGCAAACAGAAAGACTAAAAATAGCTATAGACGTGATAACACTTCAAGGATGAACAACATATATATTCAGCGGGAGGAACCATTTTCATTAAAGCAGTGTATGCATTAAATCAAGTACCATGCACATCTGGTCTAACCCATTTTTTGTTGTTTTGAGTAATCAAGCATTGAATTTTTACCTTTCTGGTAAATCCGGCAGCTGAGATAAAACCTTTAAAAGTGTAACATGTAATGTACATTGGTGCACATTGAAATAATAAAAAAAAATCCTAAAGATGGTTTATGTGAAATTAAAGCACCTTAAAGTTGGCTACATGATGGTTAGACTATTTGTGCATGTTGTTTTTTCGTTTGGTCCAAACCACAGTTTTAAAATAAATCACTGATTTAAAAACATTATGCTGCACAATGGATAAATTAAAATAATCCCTTACATGCCTTCACATATTACGCAAATATGATAAAAAAAACAATGAAAATATATGTCATTGATAGAAACAACTTGATAAATTTACGAATTTCACATTTGGTCACGGACTTTTTTTTACCTTGTTGTCTTAATTTATTCGTTTTATCATGTACTTCATGTTGGTGCGCGATTTTTTACATTGTTTTTTATATATAATCATCCGAGGGTGCACTGTCACTGATATCGAGTAAAATTCGCCTCGCTTATTTAGCAATGAACCATTTTTTCTCTTCAAATTTCTGGACACATCCATTTCACTCTTTTTGACTTGATCAGAAGTGAGGGTTAGACCATTTGCGCTCTATGTAAATCGCCAAAAAGCAGCATACGCAAACAAACTTTGCTTTGTACCAAAGAATGTGATTTGTCCAAGCACTTATTTTTTTATCAGATAAAGCTTGTGGTGATGACTTTCAAAAACACATAAAATCACAAAATCGTCAAAATGTGGGTTAGTCCACTTGTGCCGGATGAATGAATGGATGGATGGATGGATGGATGGATGAATGAATGAATGAATGAATGAATGAATGAATGAATGAATGAATGAATGAATGCACGAATGAATAGATGAATGAATGAATAAAAGAATGAATGAATGAATGAATGAATGAATGAATGAATGAATGAATGAATGAATGAATGAATGAATGAATGAATGAATGAATGAATGAATGAGTAAGTAAGTAAGTAAGTAAGTAAGTAAGTAAGTAAGTAAGTAAGTAAGTAAGTAAGTAAGTAAGTAAGTAAGTAAATAAATAAATAAATAAATAAATAAATAAATAAATAAATAAATAAATAAATAAATAAATAAATAAATAAATAAATAAAGGAAATAATGAATTAATGAATGAATGAATGAATGAAGAATGGGGAGGTGAATCCCAGTGGTGTTATAATGTTTGGCCAACGTTGCAGACAGTTGTGTCTCGCTACCGCGCCCCACAACTTTAAATTACTATTGTTCAACACAGCTTCAAGCGGGTTAAAATTACCCATATTTATCTCATTTGAAATCAAACATTTGGTTTTAATTTTATAAGTTTAAAATGGTATAAAAAGTACTAGGATATGTTTTTGCAATATTTTCAAATCATGTCCGACAACTGCTAAATAAAGCAGATTTAAAACGACAGTAGTCGTGATCAGGGTTACAGTAGTGTAGACCAGTGTTGGTTTAATGTTGGGTCGACAATAAACCAACACTGAAAAAATGAAATGAATCGGACATTCGCCACATACAAGCTAAATTGGTCCAATAGAAGGATGATGAGATGAGTAAGATGACACTGCCCTCCAGACAAAGGATTCAAAATTCAAACCCTGGAGGTCTGAGGTCGAGTACGCTACCTCTCGGTCACGGAGGCTCCTCACAGTACTGAGATTTACGAGTGAATGGGGAAAAAACATTTTTGTTTCTTTCAAACCGCCGAGAGCGGGTAACGAACCCCGAGCTATAGCGTGAAAGGCAGATGTGCTAACCACTACCCCGGGGCCACCGCCCACCAACGCTGAACCAACAAACCTTCCTGACCTAAATCATCAGAAATTTGAATAATTTGAATTCACTGCGAGGTGATTATTGTGGTTTTCTACTGTTTTTCTGAAGCAAACACGAGACGTTGAACTATTGTTGATTTAATGCTGAAACATCGTCTACGACGCTGGCCCAACATTAAAACAACGCTAGCCCAACATTATTTCCTGATGTCATGAGGCTCACATTATTCCGCACATCTCTAGTCATTTCTAATACGGCATAAAACCCGTTATTACCTTTAATCTATCTGTCACTTGTAATCTCATATGGCGTTATGACCTCTAATCATCAGTAATCTTACATAGACATCAGCTGACCTTGTGGCGGGAAAGGGGTAATTTACATTAAATCGACAAACGAACAAGACGCTTTATCACATCGCAGACTCGCTGGTCTGCGGACATTTTGTCGGGTCAAGTAGGCTATTCTGCCACCGACCAATGGAAGACTGGCTTTGCCAGTCACATGACGAGATCAGCCAATCACCGCCGTCATTCAGGTGTTATTTAAATTATTGCATAGAATATTATACTTGTGTCATTTTGTTTTGCTGCCGTGCTAACATTATGTGATCCTGGAGTGAATTCACACACTCCTGGTACGTTGAGAAAATAAACATTTGGATATACTTTGAGTGTCTAGAATATGTACAAGAATGATTTCTAAAAAACACTAATTTGCATCCGATTAAAGAATAAACATATTTTCTGATATGTCGGTGCTTGATATTATATAAATCTAAGTATCTTACAGCTATGGGATTGCTTGATGCGCCACAGAAGTGAACAAAGAACGAACAAATAACCTATAGTGAGCATATTATGAGAAAACGATTGAACAAGCTAATAAATAAATGATTGAACTAGGAAATAAATATATATTACATTGTAATTACTTGCTGTCAACAACGATGAAGAATTGGGAGAGCAACAGCGATATGTCTACTATTAATAATCCAGTGGGTGAATGTCAACAGCGTATGAATATGGAGGTATAATAATACAGCTAATAAGAGTCATCAGACGTTAGACATTTACATAATAAGCTACAATTGAGTCAAGTCGCGAGGGTTTATTTACACAAGTCGTGTTATTATTATAGCCTCATCTGGATTATTGATGATGTGACATTATTCATCTTATAGTCTTAGAGCTGATGGTGGTGTCATTTTGATGCAAAACAGGACCAAAACACAGATATAAGAGTACTGAAGGCAAGGCGTAAGTATATAACTTCAACTGTTTAAACCAATGCTGGCTTAATGCTGGGCGAGCATCGGACACGGTGATAGGTGGTCCAACATTAAACCCTTACAGTGCGGGGATAGACTTTAGTCGTCAGAATCTGACGTCTGTAGACGTCAGATTCTGACGTCTAAAGTCTATCCCCGCAAAGTAAGAGTACACATATTTCTAATATAACATAGGTATTCAAATGAAGCGGAAAGAACAAACCAAGGCATTTATGATGCTTTCAAAAGGAAAAAAAACCTTTGGTCGCCATGGATTTTACAAAAAGAATTCAGCGCTTTAATTGTTAAGTCACCATTAACCCTTTCAGCGCGGGGACCGCCTTTATAACTCAGAATCTGACGTCTAAAGCAGGTCCCCACACTGAAAGAATTAAAAATGTATAATGGCCGTAGACCCATAACATAGGTAGTCTCTGTGTTTATATAAAAATATTTCAGCGCTTTAATGGTTGTTTGAATTTTCAATCCAATTTATTACAGAGAACGGTATGAACAGCCAACCCTCTTAGATATCTTATTTAAATGTTCACCCGAATTGAGTTTGTGTCTCGTGAACGCCACCCACAACTTCAAGTGGGTAGAAAATTAGTTTGTTACCGAAAAATTGCAGATGTTGATGTTAAAACACACTTAATGGGTTGAAAAACGCAAAACGCTGCGAGCTTTCAATCGAATATTATATATAGGGCCTACTCAGGTATTTATTAAACAAAGAAATGTATATTCAATACAAATTGTGGCAGCAAATCATGCATCAAAATGGTTTTAAAAATACGTGATTAATACGTGCATCCATTTATTTGAATCTGGCCATTTAAATCAACAAAAAATGCCCTTATGTTAATTTGTCACCATATCAAGCCCGAGCCTTTAGGCGAGGGCGTGATGTGATGACGAGTGCTGAGATAACCAATCTCGCCGTACCCAACGATGCATTATGTATATTGTCACAAGACTCAAAATGCCAGATCTGGTGGTCTTAGGCTGAACACGCTACCTCTCAGTCGCAGAGGCTTCCCATAATACTGATTCGCTACAAGCAATTCTGGCGTGTGTGTGGGAGGGTGGAGGGGGGGGGGGGGTTGTGTACTATGTGATTAATACGTGCATCCATTTATTTGAATCTGGCCATTTAAATCAACAAAAAATGCCCTTATGTTAATTTGTCACCATATCAAGCCCGAGCCTTTAGGCGAGGGCGTGATGTGATGACGAGTGCTGAGATAACCAATCTCGCCGTACCCAACGATGCATTATGTATATTGTCACAAGACTCAAAATGCCAGATCTGGTGGTCTTAGGCTGAACACGCTACCTCCCAGTCGCAGAGGCTTCCCATAATACTGATTCGCTACAAGCAATTCTGGCGTGTGTGTGGGAGGGGGGAGGGGGGGGGGGGGTGTGTGTACTATGTTGGTTTATCTGAGGTCATGTGTGATTTCTTCCCAAAATAAATATGATAAGTTAACCCAATGCTGGGGTAGTGCTGGGCCATCGTCTACGGCGTTGGCCCAGCAATAATACAATGCTGGGATAATAATGGCCCCTTGTCCACGGCGTTGGCCCAGCATTGATCCATCATTGTATTAACCCTTAAGGCGCTGAAATATATTTGTATTAACCAATGGAGAGTAAAGGGTTTTTTCAATTTGAAATCATCATAAATGTCTTAGTCAGCTCTTTCTGCTTCATTTGAATACCTATATTATGGGTCTACGACCATTATAAATATTTTACTCTTCCAGTGCGGGGATCGACAATCGGAAAATATTGTATAGCTAAAAAGTTAGACCATCTGGCATGTAATGCAATTCAGGGCTAAAAACAAACTTTAATTTAACCAGTTTAATGGGTTTATAGAGGGACGTCGTAATTTCAAATTTACTACATGTCAAATGGTCTAACTTTTGAACTACATGATATTTTTTTATGAAAATTTCACGGTAGTCGCCGCGTGACTAGAAAATACTCCGTGCAAAATTTCATCAAAATCGGTTGAGAATTGACGGAGAAATCGGCGAAAAACATGCGATACAAGTTAATCTGACGGCGGGTATAGACGTCAGTCTTGACCCTTTCAAGGCTGAATTTACCATAGTCATCTTCATCCACTACAAGCCGCAAATTGCTGTCGCAATTCTCGACTTGTAGTGGATGAAGATGACTTGAAATGGATGACAAATATAAAAATATACTTTTATTTTTAAAACAGTTCCATGAAAATTTTTGTTCTAAAACCACCAGGTTTCAGGAAATTAAGGGCGGGGGCCCTAGGGCAGTGGTTAGCACCGCTGCCTTTCACGCCAGAGTCCGGGGTTCGGTTCCCGGTCTCGGCGGTTTGAAAGAAACAAAATTGTTTCTTCCCCATCCACGTGTGAAAGTTAGTATTGTGTGGAGCCTCCGTGACCGAGAGGTAGCGTGCTCGGCCTCAGACCGCCAGGGCTCGAATTTCGAATCCTGTGTCTGGAGGACAGTGTCATCTCAATCATCTCACCATCCTCAGGAGGTTCTCCTGGCCCAGTTTAGCCTATATGTGCACAAAGGTGGCCTAAAGCCCGATTCATTTCATTTTATTTCAGGAAATTAAGCCATTCTCCAGAAATGCGAAATGATGCTTTAATGCATCGTGAGGGCTCAAAGGGTTAATTCGATCCCCGCACTGAAGGGGTTACTACCTGTTGTTGACTGTGTCATTTCTTGTTCACCGCGCGCTCACATGTTATTACTAGCTCTATGAGCATGTGCTCATGTAGCGTGTCATGTATAACATAAAGGGGGGCTCAACGCTCACGCATAACGCGTCACGCGCAAAGTGCCTCAACAACTAACGTAAGTACCCAAGGCTTTAAAGCCACACAATCAGGCTAAAATCATCAAAAAAACAGGATTTTTATTTTGGCTTCTTCGTATGACCATAGGATCATATTATATCTTATGATCATAAGAAATCAGGAATTTCGTCTTTACATCTCGCTTAACTGGTAAATGAGCAACACAAAAATAAATAAAAACTTACGCCGCTCTAGTCTATTGACTTGTTTCCATCATATGGTCATATTAGAAAGCCAAAATAAAAATACCGATTTTTTGATGATTTTAGCCTGGTTGTGTCGCTTTAAAGCCTTGTTAAAAATTTGTAATGTTTGGTATTGCAATTATAAATTAACCACAGCATTGTGGTTAACCTGTGGTTTTATGATAATGTCACTATGGACATTTTTTATGTGGTCAGAAGGGGTCAAAATGGTGAAAAATTAAATTTGCCATGCAGAATTCATTTTTGTGGAAATGAAAACTCGTTACATCAAACTTAATTCACTTTTGTACAATATGTCATAATAAATCAATATATCGACATCGTTAAAAAGTTAAACAAGGTCGATTTCAAGGTCCAAGCGTCTAATTTTATTATGGTTATGACGATTGCAAAGTCTTTATGCTATGTGGACGTCCTATTTTATCTAGGTCGATCTTTACATAGTTATGGGCTTTTGTTTGACAATGAAAGCTCCACGATAATTGTCGATTGTTTTCCCATTTGACCTCTTAATCTTTTTTACTTTTTTCTTCACTTGATTCTTTTGATGACCTTGGTCTTTGAATATATTTTCCACAGCCATGCACAGCTTTTATTTGAGCTGAATTTCAAGATTCTTGGATATCGAAGTATCATTTTGCATCTCTGAAGAATTATTTAATTCCCTACACATCGGGGTGCTAGAACGAGAATTTTCATGGAATTGTTTTAATAATATTTTTTTACGTGCCACCTACTTCAAGTCATCTTCATCCACTACAAGTCGAGAATTGCGACAGCTGCTTGTAGTGGATGAAGATAACAATGGTAAATTCTGGCTTGAAAGGGTTAATGTTGGGTCACTGTTTATGACACATTAAACCAACATTGAGAATGCATCGTCCTTTTCTTCAAGACAGCTAGGTGTCACTGTTTGTTGGTCTGCGCGCCATTGCCGTTGGGTGAAATAGTCTCTATAATTTCGCATTTACTGTTGATAAAAGTCAAATTACGACGCAAAAAACCCATCTCAAAAAAAGTTATAATATAGAGTGTATTCCTGAATTAAATGTAGCTGCTGTGTGGGAGGTAAGTATATATATATTGGGTAGTCGACTATAGCGATTTGCTCAGGGAGAGCTACAACGAGGGACAACCCTAAAAACTCATTTACGCAAATACCAATGCATTGAAGGTGTACAACGGGGAGTACAAATGGTTACACTCATTTTTTTAAGACAAGGCGTCGATGTGCTTTTTAAAAATTAATGTTCTCTTGCATGACAATCGTGTAATTGTCTGGCAATTGAGTAATATACTCTCCAAATTGACGTATTCTACTATTTTTATTCAAAGAATTAGATTCAGAATTTGCCACTCAGTGCATTGTGGGAGGAGAGCTCAACCCTTTTCTTGCTAAGTTCACCCAATTGAAGTTGTGTCTTGCTACCGCGACACACAACTTCAAGTGGGTGAAAATAATTAATATTTGTTTATTTGAGACCAAACATCTACTGATTTAGCACCAAACACCTGGCATGCAAACACCACTGGATCCTTTGTACACACCACGGGAGAATTCTATGAGTGGCATCAAGGTAAATAGATGTAAACATCACAGGACCCTTTGCACACACCACAGGAGAATTCTATGAGTGGCATCAAGGTAAATAGATGTAAACATCACAGGACCCTTTGCACACACCACAGGAGAATTCTATGAGAGCCATATAAACATTACTGGACCATTTGCAACCTTCCCAACGCTGCTGTATGCATATATAATAATGTCTTGTTTTGTTTTTTCTTGTTTCGTATTGTCTTGCATTTTGTTCCGTCCTGTTTTGACTTGTCTTATGTTGTTTTGTATCATTTTGTCTTTCATTGTCTTATTATATGGACTGTTATGTTCTTTCATAATATTATTGTCAGGTCTTGTCTTGCATTGTCTTGCTTGCCTTGTGTTGCCCTCATTGTATTGTCCTGTAGTGTCTTGTGAGATATAAGATTTAGATTTAGGATTATTTATTGTCATAGATGCATATCTACAAAAATATTGGCATTTCCTTCGTTTATTGGTCATGTTAATCGTAATGTGAATTATAACGTAGTGAATATTTTATGGAACATAGGCCTACAATATCCATAATAAGAATAAACAGACAACATTATAACTTAGTGAATATTACACAGACCATCAAATATCTGTAATAAGCATACACAGACAACTATTGATATTTTATGTGTGTCTTACCTTATCTAGGTGTGTCTTGATTTATTCTGTCTTATCTTGTATTGTCTTTTATTGTATTCTTGTATTTTATCTTGTTTTGATTTGTATTGGTTTGTGTTTGTTTTGTTTTGTCTATTATAGTCGAATCTAGTCTTGTCTTGCCATGCCTTATCTTGTCTTGCTTTGTCTTGTCTTGCTTTCTCTTGTCTTGTCTTTTCTTGTTTTGACTTGCTTTTATGCCTTTTCTTTCTCTGTGATGTATTGTCTCGCTTTGGATTTGTATTGCTTTATCTTATTTTATTTTAACTTGTTTTTACTTTCTTAGTCTTGTCTTTTTCGGTCTTGTCTTGTTTTGCTTTCACTTGATTTTGTCTTGTTTTGTCTGTTCTTGTTTTATCCTGTTTTGTCCAGTGCAGTTTATCTGTAATTTGTTACAATTCCGTCATATTATTTAGATGAAATGGCCACAGATGTCCTCATTATCGCTCACCCGTGCTGTTAACCTATGATTCATTGTGTGTCAGACCGCAATCAGTACCAACCATCAGCACAATACTCTAATCTATGCCTGGTATCGCTGGTGTCTCGCTACAGCCACGAAAGGTCACGTTAGCCGTGTCGTCCCCTCCGAGGTCGTGGATTGCTGTATTTGTTTTACCCGACAAAATCAACGTTTTTCAAAATGGCGGTGACTGAGAGCGATCACGACCCCAAGCGCCGAAAATGTTCATAACTTTTTAATGACTGTGTGGAAAATAAGCTGAGCATGCGAGCATGTAACTGAAATGTTGCTGATTCTAAACAACCTACTTTCAACCTGATTATTCGAGGCAAAGACCGTCCAAAGAAATATCCTACGATTTTGTGTGGGGTCAATCTGTGGCTGAAACCTGTTTCGGTCACTGGGGATAAGGTCACGTGATATACAGCAGTTTGGCATTTATCTGATATCAAATTCAAATATGAAAAAAATCCGGCAGATTGGAGAGTGGCGTGTTATAGATTGGAGAGTGGCGTGTTAAAGGCTGATACTGCATATCACCCTTCCCCCAAAGTAAAAAAACCCCAGATTTTCTGCGGGTTACATTCATTGCACATCATAAAGCCGTTAGGCTTTAATCACCTCATTATATAAACGTCTTAACTCTTATCCTTGTTTATTTAATTTTCCACCCACTTCAAGTTGTGTCTCGCTACCGCGACCCACAACTTCAAGTGGCTGAAAATCACTAATATTTGTTTAATTTGAGACCAACCATTTGCAAATCTTCGTTTAAACAACATGTTTAAACACTCATTTTATTCCAAATAACAGTGATTTGATCGGCTAAAGAAACGGATTAGAAACGACCACAGCAAAGAGTTAAATGGTATATTTTTAATATAATCCATTAAATATAAAACGATATAATCAATCAAAGTTAGGAGGTTATGAGCTAAAAAACCCCTCTACAATTTGTCACAATAAGGAGGTTATGAGCCCTCATTTGAGATGTCATACTTGGATTTTTTCTCCATATAGGTGACTTTTATTTATTTATTTCAAATTCAATATTTCACGCTGTGAGGTCACAAAATATCCCTAATTTGCACTGAAGGCCTATTAACAAGAGGCGTTGACCTCAAGTTGGTTTTAATATAGGCCCACCGTCTGCGACGATGGACCAACACCAGATATATCTAGGTGGGTGGTTCAGTGACTGAATATTATCATAACGCTGGGCCAGTTTCTGCGATGCTGGCCCAGCGTTAAACCAACATCGGCTATCTCAGGTTCAGTGACTGAATTATTACCATAACCAATAAAGACGATGCATTGGTACAATGTTGGCTTAATGTTGGGCCAGCATCCGCGACGCTGACCCAACATTAAACCAACATCGGCTATCTCAGGTTCAGTGACTGAATTATTACCATAACAAATAAAGACGATGCATTGGTACAATGTTGGCTTAATGTTGGGCCAGCATCCGCGACGCTGACCCAACATTAAACCAACATCGGCTATCTCAGGTTCAGTGACTGAATTATTACCATAACAAATAAAGACGATGCATTGGTACAATGTTAGTTTAATGTTGGGCCAGCATCTGCGACGCTGACCCAACATTAAACTAACATTGTGTTCATGTATCATGTTTACCTGTAATCATACCGTGACGTTTAACCCTTTGTGCGCTGAGGCACCTCAATTAACCCTCTCAGCGCTGAAATATTTTCATATAAACCATGAAGACAAAAAGGTTTTTTCAATTTGAAATCATCATAAATTACTTAGTCAGTTCTTTCTGCTTCATTTGAATACCTATGTTATGGATCTATATGACCATTATAAATATTTTTTAATTATTTCAGTGCAGGGATCGCCTTTATCAGTGTTTATATGTCAAAATCTGACGTCAGATTCTGACGTCTAAAGTCGCTCCCCGCACTGAAAGGATCAACTTGCACAGGTACAGTTTATTTGTTATTTGTATTCCAAGCTCTGTGGACTAACTAACAATCATACATTTTGTATCTTCGTAATCCCTTTAGCCTTTGAGAATCACGTGTAACATTATATACTTTATAAAATAACCATTTCACCAATAATATACGTGTTCCGTTCGCTGAGGTGTTTCGGTTCTATTTTTCGTCATTTGACGTTAGAATTGTTAACGCAATTTCTAGCTTCAAGTGACGATAATTATCTATATTTATGACAAATACTGAATTATTGGATTAGCTAAGCATTTACCAATTTTTTTTTATCAAATTTAGTGATATTTCTATTGATCTAAGCATGATGAGGTAATCAGTTCCAGGACTGAGAGAGAGCTTATTGTTTTGTTTTAACCTGGATTAGTTCTGTATCTTGTGATCAGTGTAACATCTGCCACAGGCAGAACAACACATAGTAAAGGTAAGGTGAACAGTCAACGAAAAAAACGTAATAGTGTATTAAATTATCAAACATCATTTTATGATGCCATTTAGATCAGTCAATAGGAAATAAAACATTTAGTTACCAAGGATATCATATATGATTAGATCGATGAAAGGTGAACAGTTAACAAAAAAAACGTAATGGTGAGTGAGTGTAGTATATTATAAAACATCATTTTATGATGCCATTTAGATTAGTCAATGGGAAATAAAACATTTAGTTACCACGGCTATCATATATGATTACATCGATGAAAGGTGAACAATCAACGAAAAAACACGTAATGGTGGTGGTAGCGTGCGCTTAGTAAAAAAAATAAAACATCATTTTATGACGCGATTTAGATCTGAATACAAATAGAATATAAAACATGATATATGATTAGATTGATGAAAGTTGAACAGTCAACGCAAAGGAACGTAATGGTAATGGTAGCGTGCGGCTTAGTGTATTCCATTATAAAACATCATTTTATGACGCCATTTAGATTAGTCAATAGAATATAAAACATTTAATTACCACGGATATCATATATGACTAGGTTGATTAAAGGCGAACAGTCAACAAAAAAGCCATAATGGTGATGGTAGCGTCCCGCTTGGTGTATTACATTATAAAACATAATTTTATGACGCGATTTAGATCGGAATATAAGTAGAATATAAAACATTTATTCAACACGCATATCATAAGTGATATGGTTCATGTTGAAATGTGATTGACAGATTGTTGCGTGGTAATTTTAAAATCAAACACCATTTTAGCAGGTAAAATAATATAAAGCATTTGATAACCCCTATCCTGCTAAGTAAATGTATTTAACTTTTTAACCATTTGAAGCTGTGTCTCGCTACCGCGATCCACAACTTCAAGTGGTTGAAAATTACTCATATTTACTTAATTTGAGTCCAGGCATTTAAAAATCTCGATGTTTTTTTTTTAATTAAGACGAAAGCCAATAAATTGTAATAATTGTAAAATCAAACATCATTTTATGGTGCCCTTTATCAGACAAAAGATAATTTAGCCCTTTCAGGTCGGGTACCGTCTTTATACGTCATAATCTGACGTCCAAACGTGAGATTCCAAATAGTGCCGATTATACTAATTGTACGTAGTTTGTTAACACCTAGTGAATACCTCACTAATTGTATGTACTTTATTGCAGATGGAGTTGTTGTGGTGGATCACCAGCGCCATTATATGGTATGTAAGCATGTGGTATTTATTTATTTATTTATTTATTTATTTATTTATTTATTTATTTATTTATTTATTTATTTATTTATTTATTTATTTATTTATTTATTTATTTATTTATTTAGCTATTTATTTATTCATTCATTCATTCATTCATTCATTCATTCATTCATTCATCGATTCATTCATTCATTCATTCATTCATTCATTAATTCATTCAAAAATTAATTAATTAATTAATTAATTAATTAATTAATTAATTAATTAATTCATTCATTCATTCATTCATTCATTCATTCATTCATTCATTCATTCATTCATTCATTCATGCATTTATTCATTCATTTATTCATTCATTCATTCATTTATTCATTCATTCATTCATTCATTCATTCATTCATTCATTCATTCATTCATTCATTCATTCATTCATTCATTCATTCATTCATTCATTCATTATTTATTTATTTATTTATTTATTTATTTATTTATTTATTTATTTATTTATTTATTTATTTATTTATTTATTTATTTATTTATTTATTTATTTATTTATTTATTTATTTATTTATTTATTTATTTATTTATTTATTTATTTATTTTTTTATTTTTTTATTTATTTATTTATTTATTTATTTATTTATTTATTTATTTATTTATTTATTTATTTATTTATTTATTTATTTATTTATTTATTTATTTATTTATTTATTTATTTATTTATTTATTTATTTATTTATTTATTTATTTATTTATTTATTTATTTATTTATTTATTTATTTATTTATTTATTTATTTATTTATTTATTTAATGATTTATTCATCCGTTTATTTAATTATTATTTGTTTATTTTTTTTAAATATTCATTTACTTTCATTTATGGCTGAATTACTTGCTTATTTATTTTTGAAAATGTCTAGAAAACAAAATAGACCTGCCACCTGATAGTTAAAGGACATTTCTCGATTTGATATAATAGGCTACTGAAGTATATAAATAAAGGTTACAGCAAAACGTCCATCTTGGGATGAATGAGGGGCGCCTTCTACTGCACTGCCTTAATAAAGTCAATAACAACATTAACAACTATGTAATCTGTTGAAAAAACATTAGAAACTACAGAGATGTCTGATAAATTATCTGGGGTTTTTTTAAAAAAAAAACGAAGTCCTAAATATTGCCAGATGAATTTGATATTATTTCGTTCATTTACGCATGACTAAATTCATCCATTATTTTTTTTAATACTGGGTTTAAAAAAAACAAAGTCTTAAATATTACCGGATGAATTTGATATTATTTCGTTCATTTGCGCATGACTAAATTCACCCAATTTTTTTTTTAATACTGTCCCCCAAGTGAGTTCGTATTTGCTCGCTTGAGACAAACCATTTAATAGTAGGAATGCATTTCTGTAAATTTGACCTAAAAAGTGTATAAAAAAGTGCAGGGTCATAAGATGGAGGCATGTAGCATAATACTAGCTCTGTAACAATAATTTCACGGTTGGCCTCTAGGTCCTCTCCAGCAAATATTTTTTTAATTGCCACCAGTCCTACTCCACATTTTTTATCTTTGACAGTCTCTTCTCTGTCCTTACGATAAACAACAAAGTTTTATGGAAAAACGCGCAACTAGAGACAGTATTGTTCAGATATTGTGTTGGTAGATGTACTAGCCGGTTCACGACGTCTTGCATTTAAATATGTCACATTCAACTTATGACACAGTTTTTCATTGCACAAGCTCGGCACACTCTTCCTGGCCAGATTTCAGCTCGACACACACTTCTTGCCAGACTTCAAGGCGTTTGTTTGAATAAAGCAGAAAGAGCTGTAACTAAGACATTTATGGTGCTTTCAAATTGAAAAAAATCTTTGGCCTCTATTGTTTATACAAAAATATTTCAGTTTTGTAAGTGTTAATTATGTTCCACCATTAACATTGTTGTTGTTCCAGCTTTATAAGGGTTAATTATGTTCCACCATTAGCATTGTTGTTGTTCCAGCTTTAGAAGGGTTAATTATGTTCCACCATTAACATTGTTGTTGTTCCAGCTTTATAAGGGCTAATTATGTTCCCACCATTAACATTGTTGTTGTTTCAGCTTTAGAAGGGTTAATTATGTTCCCACCATTAACATTATTGTTATTTCAGCTTTGTAATGGTTAATTATGTTCCCATCAATAACATTGTTGTTGTTTCAGCTTTGTAATTGCTAATTATGCTCCCACCATTAACATTGGTGTTGTTCCAGCTTTATAAGGGTTGATTATGTTCCACCATTAACATTGTTGTTGTTCCAGCTTTATAATGGTTAATTATGTTCCACCAATAACATTGTTGTTGTTTCAGCTATATAAGGGTTAATTATGTTCCCACCATTAACATTGTTGTTGTTTCAGCTTTGTAATGGTTAATTATGTTCCCACCATTAACATTGTTGTTGTTTTAGCTTTCTAAGGGTTAATTATGTTCCACCATTAACATTGTTGTTGTTCCAGCTTTATAATGGTTAATTATGTTCCACCAATAACATTGTTGTTGTTTCAGCTATATAAGGGTTAATTATGTTCCCACCATTAACATTGTTGTTGTTTCAGCTTTGTAATGGTTGATTATGTTCCCACCATTAACATTGTTTTTGTTTCAGCTTTATAAGGGTTGATTATGTTCCACCATTAACATTGTTGTTGTTCCAGCTTTATAATGGTTAATTATGTTCCACCAATAACATTGTTGTTGTTTCAGCTATATAAGGGTTAATTATGTTCCCACCATTAACATTGTTGTTGTTTCAGCTTTGTAATGGTTAATTATGTTCCCACCATTAACATTGTTGTTGTTCCAGCTTTATAAGGGTTGATTATGTTCCACCATTAACATTGTTGTTGTTCCAGCTTTATAATGGTTAATTATGTTCCACCATTATCATTGTTGTTGTTTCAGCTTTATAAGGGCTAATTATGTTCCACCATTAACATTGTTGTTGTTCCAGCTTTATAAGGGTTAATTATGTTCCCACCATCCACATTGTTGTTGTTCCAGCTTTATAATGGTTGATTATGTTCCCACCATTAACATTGTTGTTGTTCCAGCTTTATAAGGGTTGATTATGTTCCCACCATTAACATTGTTGTTATTCCAGCTTTATGAGGGTTGATTATGTTCCCACCATTAACATTGTTGTTATTCCAGCTTTATGAGGGTTAATTATGTTCCCACCATTAACATTGTTGTTGTTTCAGCTTTATAAGGGTTGATTATGTTCCCACCATTAACATTGTTTTTGTTTCAGCTTTATAAGGGTTGATTATGTTCCACCATTAACATTGTTGTTATTCCAGCTTTATAAGGGTTAATTATGTTCCCACCATTAACATGGTTGTTGTTTTATTTTCCAGGCAATCTGTTTCTACAATGACAAGCTCAGGTATGTACAGAATTGTTGCACTTTTATATATATTACTTTAACCCTGTAAGCCCTCAGGATGCATAAAAGCATCAATTTACATACCTGAAAACTGATTTAATTTTTTTACGACAAAGCATTTTCGAAAGAAAATTTCTATGAAACTGTTTTACCAATACATGACAATTTTCAATTATTTGTCGACCACTTCAAGTCATCTTCATCCACTACAAGTCGAGAATTGCGGCTTGTAGAGATGAATGAGATGAAAATGGTAAATTCAGTCCTAAAATGGCTGATGGGCAGGTAAAATCTGGAAAGTAGGCAGATATTATAGAGGCTGGGTCGTTTCTTTTCACTCATCATTAATATTTACCTCGCCACGATACAATTCACAACTCAACATTTATTTATTTATTTGTCACTGAGGTAAACTGTAAGCTACAGTTCTAGTACAAAAATGCAAAAAAGGTACTTACACATAAATCGATATATTATATATTAGCCGCATATTGAACAATGAGCAACGAGGAAAAGTGCAACCAATATTTCCACCATAACTACAAAATGTAGCCTAGCTATGTAATGTATTTTTATATCCTGCATTTAATTATATTCTTTCAGCTTTTAATATACTTCTCATTCTCCAATCCTCTCTGTGTCTCAGCTCTTATTATATCTCACACTCTTTTCCCTGTATTTCAGATGTTATTATATCTCATTCTCTTCTCTCTCTATTTCAGATGTTGACGGGTGGATATCCAATGAAAATCGCCTGTACAAAGCGTTCACAGCGCCTCTGGTGTTCAG